>OMLF01056641.1:53605-67196 GCA_900302615.1 Holocentrus rufus | reverse complement strand
TTCAGGTGACAAGAACCAAGAAAGAAAAGACAAGAAAAAGAACCTAAACAGATTGAAAAAAAAAAAGAAAAGAAAAAGATCAACAACAGGTATTAAGACATTTTCATGTATATCCCAAAATATAGTTCAGTTTAACAGTTTACTCGTCAAGCTGATATGCAATCAGGTGTGTGGATCATTTCATATATATTTGAATCGTTTTTCTTGACTGAAATTTTAAATGTAATGGGAGAACCATGGATAAAGCTAATCCCAGGTATCAGTCTGCATCGGACTGAATACACACAACACACTGCGCAGTGTTTGGTCAATCTGAGCGATATTAATACACCAGCTTTTGTGCCAAAGTAGCTTTGAATTTAGTCATTTTTTTTTCAAAGTTAAATCCTCTAGCAGCATGGTAAAATTGACACAAAAGCTTTTTAACAGTGAGAGTGCACTGACAGCGTTAGATGAGTTATTTCACAGCATTAACACCAAGCACCGCTCTCCTCTGTCCTACAGCAGCTTTGTTTCTCTTACAGCAGGTCCTTTTTTTTTGTTTTTAGAACCAAACACTTTTCCCGATTCAATGACTATCATCCCATTTAATAACATAATAAATAAGCAATTAAACAAAAAATAATATTTCCACCGCACCCTGGAATGTTGCTGACTGGTCGTTAAACTCTGATCTTTGCATTGGAGTAAATGGTAAAATCTGAACAATCGGTGCACAGCAAAGACCGACAGGTGCTCCTTTCAGTGCAGCTTACAATGTGTTCAAAACAACTATTTTTGGTGGTTATAGATTTTAGGCAAGCTTGAGATGAGCGCAAGTTAACAGAGGGGGTGTTCAATTTCTGTCAACGGGTCACTGTTCTTGTCTGCTGCGTTTCCTTCAATCGAAATAATCACGAAATATCTAAACACTGCCACATTACAGCTCATTTTTAGAAAAATATTACCGATTTGTTAATAAAGCTTTTTCTCACTAAACTCTCTGTATAATATCAGTTTAAGTACTCTCAGTAAAAGTTTTAGATCCATCTTTTGTCATTTACAGTGGCGACTCCTTTGGTAGCGTCTGTCTCACTTCACAGCACAACACTTAAGATGCACCTTTCTTTCCCTCACGTGGAGCTGGATTGACAAAACTCTATATTGACTTATTCTCCCAGATGTCAAGTCCATCTACAAAGATTACCTTGGTGCTGTGATGCTTTTAAAGAAGCCCTGATCTCCTTTTTTCAGTCTAAAACGGACTGGTTTCTCCCTGTGTGTAGACCAGAGGAACGGCTCTGTTCATCACCTTTTCTGAGCGGGCTGGAGGGGGAAAAAAACCATCCGTCCACCCTCTGTTCAAAACCGTGTTAACTGAATATCCATGAGCTACTGATGGACTTCAACAGAAATGCAGCGGAAAAAGCCAGCTCGCACCTCTGGGCACGAGCTAGACGGTCCTGCTGGTCGCTCACAGCGCGAGACACACCTGGCCAGTTTGTGCGAGGAGGCTCGAGAGTAAGGCATGGGAAAGAAAACTACTTACAGCCGAGGTATCTGTTACAGAAGAGGCAGAAGGGAATAAGATATGATTCAATCTATTAAAAGAGGAAGAAAAAACACTAAATGAGAAGTTCAAAGTAAAAACCAGACAACAGCTACAACTGACTAAAAACCTCAAAAGGCAATTAAAATTTTAGATCGTATGATTTGAATGATAACTATAACAGCAGCTGGCATACATGTACAGTGAACTGAATGGTTTTGTATTTCACTTTTGTAAAGGACAGAGGGAAACCAGACGTGTCTCGCTCTGCGGTCGACCGGCAGGATCACGTGGCTTGTAAGGCTACGTCGCACCAAACCGGTCACTTAAAAATCAGCAGTTACTTCAAGCACAGCGGTAATTTTCTGTGTTCTGCTCATCAGGTGTTACACATCATGCATACAAGAAAGAGTACAGTGGGATGATCTGTTTTCAAATTGCAAGTGCAGTTGAAGGCTGTGATAAATTTGAACTGTGCATCTTCCAAAAAAGACAACGATTTACATAAAAATGCTGTACAGTGCGGCACTTGATAGCATTAAGACCACTGAGACATTGGTGTCCGGAATAGTAAACATTTACGTGTCTTAGGAAGCAAAACTTCAAGGCCTCCTTCTGGTCAGCGCTTCTTGGTTTGTGTGGTTGAAGCCAAATTGACCAAATTGATCACAAGGACACATTACTAGGTGTAACAATGAGGGAATCAATCTCCTACGACTACATCTCTGAATTTGATATAATGCTTTTGCAATTCCCTCTTTGATCATGTGATTTTTGCAATAGTAGTCAATACGCTGTGATGACCAACACACAACAATGTGAGACACCTTTTATAACTGGAGTTTCATTTGTGTGGCCACCCACATGAGAGTGAAGGCAAGAGAACGGGAAGGTCTTCCTGGTTCTTTCATGGTACAGCTATTCCATTGATCACTATGTGTTTGCAAACAGCTAGCAGACCTGTTCGGATAAATGTTTTACAGCAGCTACTCAAAAAATCTACTCCATTAGCAGAAAGGAGAGCTAGCCTGCAGACAAACAGGATGATGATTCTCCATAACCCTTCATGGGTTTAACAGTAGAGGCCAACCACAAATCCCTTCCCACAAGCAACCGCATGCATGTCTATCAGCCAACTTTGAACAATTTAGCAATCAAGATGCCAGTGAGGTGGCATTCATGGAGGCACGAGCCTAAGATGAAAAACTTTCATGACCACTCAGCTGTCTAAGATTATTTCTGGAAATGACTAACTGAAATGAACCTTCTGTTCAGATATATGTTAAGATATACATTTAAGTCACCTACAATTACCATCAACCATAGTTAGTGTATGGCTAAACCCTAGTAACTGTTGTTAGCACTGTGTCAGACACTAAGTTTGATCGTGGTGGTGACAGTGAGAATAACACGGTGGTCTGTGGGGTGTGCCGTGTAAAATGGATCGATACAAAACAGGTCATTTCAAACTGGCTTGTGGCTGTGAAATCTATGGCCTTAGAAGAGGGAAAACTGCAGTTCAACATGAGATGAGTGTGAAACGCCAGAAAAATACATCGTTTTAGAACAGAGCCTGGCTTTCACGGGAACACACACGAGAAATGATGTTGAGCAAAAAAACAGTTATGCCATAAGCTTTTTCCAGCAACACCAGTGAATAATTTTACATTCTCAGATATAATATAACATAAGTGAGAAAAGTAAATAAAAAATGGACACATGGTGCTCCAACCCAGCTTTGAAAAATGAAGAGTACAGACACACATTGGCCATCTAGGCATTTGCAGTGTGCAGGTCACTTCTACAAGTTCCTTATGGCATTGCTTTGTTAAGATTTTCATTCTTGCCATTTTATAGCCAAATATGATGTATTTGTCATGGCTGAAATAATTTTTTTTACAGAAAAAATAAAAAGGCAAATCTAGTCTTTATAGGGTACAATTTTGTGTGCTTGTGTCTAAAAGAATGGAGTTTAAATTGGAACCTCTGACTGTATGTGCTGCTTACATGTTATTTCCTGACGATAACCTTTTTTTTTAACCATTAACTACAAGGCTAATAAAGATCAATGTCTGATTAACCTCCTCCCCTCCCCTCAGGTTGAGCACTTGGTTGACTCACATTTTTTATTACTAAAAATATATTAACTGATGCTGCTGGAGAAAACCTTTAGCACAGGAAAGAACCCAAGTTTGAAAAGTAGTAAAACTGTTATTACAGTGACAGCAAATGTAAATAACCAACATTTACACATGAAATAGAACAAGATGAGTGAAACTGACACAGTTTATGTGAGTGCAAGTGTTGCATTGCTAGTTGACACATTCCCACCGATTCACTTTCTCTGTCTTCATGGACAAGTCTTAGAGGAACATGCTCACATTGTTACATGTTACTCTGTGACTCCTGGCCTCTCCAAGCTTTAAAAAGACCAGTCTGACCCAAAATAATCTATTTCACTTCCAGGTCTCTGTGCTTTTTACCTGAAGACGCCGGATATTTGCATTTGTCAGACGTGTTAAGGCCCTAGAAAAGAGCTCAACATTCCCATTTGCACAAAATCTTAGCATTTTGAGGATGACTGTTCTTTTAAGGATATCTTGACCTTTTGATTTTAGCCTTCAACAGTGACTTGTCATATTACAGCAAAAAGATTTTTTTTTAAGGATTTTTTGGGGCATGGATTTCTGCTTTCTTTGACAGTGACAGTAGAGATAGAAAAAAAAAGATGGGAGAGAGAAGGGATGACATGCAGCAAAGGGTGCAGGTCTGAAGTGAACCCGCGCCTCCACAGTAACAGTATGTGGTACACGCTCTGTACAGTGATCCACTGGTGCATCCCTACAGCAAGAGTGTGTGCATCTGCACAACAGGATCACCGACTGTTACCCTAAAAGCAGATTGATAGCATTACTCATTCAAGATCAAAACCGAGGGCCATAGTATGACAGGTGTATGTTGAAGAAAAATGACTAAAATCCAAAGTGTCAAAGTTTCCTGCTAAGCTTGGGAGAGGTGTCAAATGAAAACGTTTTTTTTTTTTCGTTGTGAGATTTAACAACTCACTGGAGCTTTAACTCCAACAAACCAACACAGATCCATGAGTATACCACTAAATCTACAGTGCTGACAGTGGTAGTGGTGTCATCTCTTTTGCAGCAGAAGCTAATGACACAGCTATTCTGAGAATGGCTCCTGCCCGAGTGGTTGCTGATAAAGAGAGAGCAAGGGAGGTAGACATGCAATGTCATTCATACAAAAGCAAATCAAGAAGAGAGTTAGCATGAGACGGTAAGAAAGGCCGAGGGAGGAGTTGGTAAGGGAGACAGTGGGGAAGGGAGTGAGTAAAGCAAGAGTACAACAGAACAGGGAGAGTAAAAAAACAAAACAAAACAAGAAACAAACAAACAAAAAAAAAAATTACCCCCTTGTTTCACCAACCCAGGAGTGACCACGGGGCTTGTGGTAGCCAGTGCAATGGTCAGTGAGTTAGTCAGTCTGTAAGTTCTACATACTGTAGGTAAGCTTACCTCTGGCTTGTCTCTGCGTGTCTACCTGCTTGGTTAGCTACTAAAGCCTACTGACACAGTGATGGGGGTCTCTCAGGCAGGCTGGGAGGGAGCTGTGTGTGTGCGTGTCCCATTCTGTGTGTGTGTATGTGTGTGTCTGTGTGTGTGTGTTTGTGTCAGAGTGAAAAGGCAGCAGGCCCAACTGCCAGACCTCAGTATTGTTCCTTCAAATCTCTTCTCTCGGTTTTGGGCCCTTGCAGCCAGTAGCTCTCCTCGGCATCAGCCTCTGTGATTTGTGGCTTCCTCAGTATCGGTACATGTCGTAGGTACTAACCCAGGAAGAAGGAAAAGCCCACGTGGGAAACCTTCGGAGGATATCCTCCAGCTGAGCAGTCCTCTGGTCTTTCCCAAAGAAATAATGGGAAGAGATGGCTACTGAGATCATCCCCTCAGGACCTGACGGGTCTGGGTCCCTTGGAGGCTGAGAGAGAGAAGAGGAAAGAAAGACCATCAGCATGTATTAGTACACATAGTACACCAATACATGAACACGGTTATGAACTTGGCCTGAACATCAGAGCCCAGTTATTAAGTCTGCATCTACAGACATCTGATAGTCTGCAAACCAATACAGTGTCAGCCCAGGTGCACCAGTAAGAGATTTACACATAATTGTAAGACAGGTGAGTAGTCTGGTAAATTATATGATTCCAATATTTGTAGTGATTGCAGTGTATAAACACTGATAGTGTGGTTGTCAATAAAAAGGTACCATCAAGAAAAACTACATTTCTTTTCAAAACCAAAACTGAAGAGTCTTATAGAAGACATTTCTTTTCACAGTCTAGCTCCACTCTGCAAACTCATCCCAAAATAGAAATCTTTCTGAATAATTTACAAGAAAAAAACAACAATACATGACAGTCCAGGGATATAAAATGTTGATTAGCTGCACAGAAGGCTGCAGAATTAAAGATAAATGTCTCTAGCAGTGGGCAGTACCTGTATTTCAAACCAGAAGGTCCATGTAGGGGCATCAAGGCCATGGGAATAGAAGACAAAATATTCTCCGCTCAGGTCAAACCGGGGAGTCCCGTCCCCGAAAGACCAGGTGGAGAGACTGGCACCTCGGTGAGGCATCAGATACAGGGACATGTGGCTGGGGCCTGCGTGGGACAGGATAGGACATAAGTATGCACACACACAAGCATGCACACACTCACAACCAACTAGCTAAATTAATGCACACGTAATAGTGAAATGACATAATGCATATATTACAGTATTGCAAAAGTTCCAATATGCAAGCATGGCTATGTGGTTATGGAACTGTTTGGCAATGGGAACCCAAATCTTAACACTCTGCTTCCCTGTTATGTGCCAACAAATCCTTGCTAGACAAATTTAATTTAGGTCTCTGTAGAGATAGCACCACTGACCCTTGACATGGAAGGTCATCTTGACCGTTCCCCAGCTGGTCTCCTCTTTGGACAGCAGACTGAACTCCACAGGAGAACTGGGAGATACTTCTGGAGCAGGAAGATACCAGTTCTTCCTATGAATACAACACACCACAACACTCATTAATGTACAGGACAGCACAACGGATTAAAAAAAATATATACTGTAAACATACAAAAAAAGCTAATTTGTTAAAAAATATCTGAAAGGCAACAGTACAAGGCATATCACATTATAAAAAAATTGCTGCATTATAAACAGCTGTGACCCATTCGAAACACAACACTGAATTACTGGCTCATCTCTAAAGATGTATCACATGCTGAGGAAGCCAAAACTTATAAAATTATCCCATTTTTATTAGTCCAGAGTGGTAAAAAGCATAAAAACAAGGCTGTGAGGTGTCAACTAAAAGGCTGTGCTACTGACTTGCTTAGAAACTTGACCGGCAGGAACCAGGGGAAACCACAGAAGGGCCGGTCCTCACGGCAGCGGGTGCGAACGCTGTCGTTGATTTCAGGGATGTGAGGAGTGATGTACTGCATGCCGGTGTAGTCAAAACTATTGATCCACAGGCCTGAGTCCCGGCTCTCCACCTGGCCCTGGAGATTGTAGAAGGTCCGCGTCGTGTGCTATAGGGGTTGTACAAGGCCACAAATCAGGGAGACAGAACTATTACTGTGACAATTCAGGAGATTAAATGCTCAAAATGTGTGACAAACTGTATTTGTCTCCATGTTGATTATTATTGATTTGTGCATGAATAAGCGCGTCTGACTCACGACTGACATAACCATAGTAATGACTTCCAAGGTTTTCCAAAACTTTGGAAGTCAAAACAAGTGCACAATTGAAAATTTGCTGGATACTCTACTTCTAAGTTCAAATGTCATTGTAGCTACACCATAGTGGCCTATGTCAGCGTGAACATTTATAGTTGTTATAGTCTGCGCCATACTGAACTGATCACTGAAACACTAGACAGCAATGTCAAGATTTTATTCATTCTGCACTAATGAAACAGAGATTAAAATGGAAGCAATTATGTTTACATTAACTGAAACAGAGAGTCCACTCTCAAACACACTCGCAGTGTCCAAAGTGATGCTTTGGATATTTCTCACGCAGTCTGTATAATATGGAGATGAGTTGGCAACATCAGATCATAGCCTTTTTGCAAACCTCCTCAGTTCCAGCCTCAACCACCTCTACTATTGATATTTTTGCCAATAACCATTTTGAAGTGTTAAAGTGTTTTAAAATGGATTTATCCTTGTAATTTCAAAGTTATTCACGCTTGCTCCATTTAAGTAATGGCTTTGTTCTCACATTTTACTGTGACTTTTTACAGAAATGAGGTAAACTGAATCTTGAAAGAGTTCCTCTCTAAACCTTTATTCTATATTAACCTAAACTAAATTATATAATATATACAACTACATTCTAATCTGTATTCAGGTCATTCAGTCTTTAACTTAGCAAATTTTGTGTGTGCATTTCTGTAATTTCTTATATTTTACATTTACAACATTTTAATACATTACATTTTTAGATTAAATGCATGTCTTTATGTTTGCATGTGTGTGTGTATGCGTGCATGTTGTGACTTGGGGACCTGCAGGAAGACTCGTTTCGGCCGTGGGCTGTCTAGACTGCCTGAATAAGGGAAGATGACGCCACAGGATACCAACAGGAACATGATGGTGAAGACTGAGCCCAGACCAGCCAGGATCCACTTAGTACTCCTTACCAAGTAGATGAAATGGAGCTGAGAGACAGAGACCGAGAGAAACATGTCACTGGAAAAAGTCACACAGCCATCAGTGCTATTATTATTGCCATTATTATTTCAACCTGAGTACAGCTTTCAATTGATGCTCAACATAATATATTCTTAACCTTGTAGAAAACTGCACTGGTATTTGAGGACTGATGGTCTCATCGTTTCGGTCTTATCTACTAAAAAGAATTACAATTTGGCCTCAGAGTATTGTAATGTGGACTCTGATGTACACCTCAAGGTTCTGTTCTAGGCCTGCTGCTATTCTCTATCTAAATACCACTTGCTGAAATTAGTCACAGATTTAACCTTGACTGCTATGCTGATGACACTGGACTCTATACCTGATTTCCGAATGATCAACTCCTAAACCTAGAAACCTTCCTGCTCCTCAGTGCCAAGAGAAATGCTGATTACTGGGCCAAGGACCGTCTAGGACCCCCACCAGACTAGGGCCAATATTTGAGGTCTGTGCAGGTCTCTACTTAAGATTAGCATGAGCATTCAGCTCATACATACCGCCTGCTAGAAATTTGATCAAAACATAAAATTACAACTACATACATTTAGCAGATCTCAGTGCAAGAAAACGGCTTGCACAGAGCTTTTTCTTACCTTTCTGCCTTTCAGTGGAATAGTTTCCCTGGTGTGATTAGAGACAAGCTCTACTGAAGCTTTTAAATCCAGACCTGATAGCTATTTATTTATCATTTGGTCACTCCCAGCTTTGTACAATTACTGTGAGTGACTCACTCACAGACTTAGAGTAAGGTTAGAACAGTCAGCATTGGCTCTAGTTCCTGCCAATTGGTTTTATTTTCCTGTTTCCCTGGTGTATGTGCATCTGTTCATTCATGTTGGTCAAGCCTGAGTATAGATGTCTTCTATCCATTTCAGGCTGTGGTGTAGCTGGGTAGTGTTGGCATCTTTGTGGTCCCAGACTCTTGCAATGATGGTGACCAAGCTGCTGTTGATGTTCTGCCTCACATCAATATTTTTGTCCAAGAATTCTCAGGGACTTACTCTGTATATTCTGTTCATTCTATGTAGCTCTAGTTTTTTTTTTTTTTTTTTTTTACATTTGTTTGCCTCATGATGCTTTTTGTTGTGTTTTTCCTTGTCCTCAGTTGAAGGTCTAACACTGAGGATGCTATTTTCATTTATTATTTTCATAAATGTGGCTGTTGTGAAGCCTTTTGATATTGGATTGGGGGGATTCTGCTTGAAAAAATTGATGCCCCTCTCAAAGAAAGCCTCTCAAACATTGTAAGTGTCCCCTTATTTTTTTTATTTTCTTTTGTCTTGGTTTTTTTAAGCACTTTGTGGTGGTTTTTGGTATTAAATGTAATATATAAATTAAGATTGCCTTCCTGGATGAGAGCTTCACCTGTTTGACAGAGCTGCTCATAAAAACAAGATTTCATATCAATAAAACCCTCTCTCTGGTGCAAACTCAGACTATTCTTCCAGTACTGTAAATAATGTGTGAATACTCACAAAGAAAGAGGAGAGGAAGATGGTTGCCAGGGTGACAAGGGAGGCCAGCACCACTTCAGGTGGTATCTCGGTGCCGCTGCGGCCCAGGATAGGTGTAAAAATTTCAAACACCACCCAGATGAGGAACATGAAATGGACATATGGCAACGCCAGGCCAAACAGGTAGAGCACACTGTACTTCACGGACGCTCCTGGAGAGGGTAGTGAGAAAAATTATACTAATGTTCAAAAGGTTCATTTACTGGTGAGTACAAGGTTTGTCAGTTAAAGGGGCAATTCCCCAGAAATCAAAGCTTAACTCAGACTAAGACCACCATCTAACTTGGTTTTATTTAATGATCCAAAGTACTTCTGCACCAACTTTATAAACTACTTCAATGACTACTACTGCTACTACCACTATTACTACTACTACTACAAATACTAATGATAACAACAACAAGGTGCCGTGGTTGTTGGAAGATTAACATTGTTTGGGGGTCATACAGATTTTATTCTACTAATCTCTACACTGCAAACACAGGGCAAAAACATATTTGATTCTCTGAAGGTCACACAGTGTTCTCAGTGCAACTTGGCCAGGAAAGATTGCTATCATTGCTATCACAGATTACTAACATATTGCATGAAGATCTGGTCTGCATTCACATGGAAAGCTCCTCACATTTTAGTTTTTTAGAGCTTTCATATAGCTTCACACTGCACTGCAATGCACTAGCACATACTGTATGTAAGTTCATATTAAAACTTCAAATTCTTAAAGAGCACACATAAAAATCAAACCAGTTTTACCTTCTACAGATTTCAAGGTCATCTATGCTTTTATCTTGTTTAAGTTACTGCAGTTCCTGTCTTAAGTGCCTCAGTAAAAAGTCACTCCCATGTCTTTGGCCTCATTCAGAATGCAACAGCTATAATTTAAACTAGTGCAAAAAAAGACCATTTATCATCAATTTTACCATTTCTACAATTTTGCAATACAATTTGCAATTGATAAACATGCACATACAAGGCTGAGTGTGTACCTCTGTGTTTGAATTCCTTGGCCAGCAGCAGTCTTGTGGCTAAGGGGAAGGCCACCATTAGCATGGGCACGTAGGCTGAGCAGAGGCCCTGCTGGGTCAGCCACACCAGACTGCAGCACCACAACAACAAGCTCACATCAAAGTAGAGCTCGCCCAGTTCCACCAGCCGGACACCCTGGACAGAAAACACACACAGGGAACACAACACAGGGAATGAGCATGAGCAACTACACTCTGTCTATCTCTTATTTGTTTTTGTTTTTAATGTACTACCCTTCTCTCCTTCTTCATACTGAACTCTTCCATTCTTTTCCTTAAACATATATGTAATATCTTTTGGGGGGCTCCACTCCATGTCTTTCCTCTCCTTCTTTATCTCCTTCCCACTGTTTGCCCCATAGAGACAATCTCTACTGGAATGGGATCATGTATTTTGCAAACAGGCGGAGGCAGGCTAAGAAGCAAATGGTCCATTAGTTCATATAAGTTTGTTTGAAACGTTCATTACAAGCAACGCACTTTCATTTGTAGGCCAATTTAAACAATTCCTCGACTTAGCAATCAGTTTAACTTTAAAAGACTGTTCATATTGGGACATAGAGCTGAATGACAGCTGGGTTCCATTCAACATCTGCTGACAAATACAAACCTTTTCACTCATCTAGAAAGATTTGAAAAAAAAAGCAGCATTATTCCATCCAGCCAAATACAGAGTTCTATTCTTTATGTGTAAAATTGACTCATCTGGGGACAATTTCGCAGCAGGAAAGCTGAAAACTGCAATACTGTGCATAGCCCACATAAGATTATACCATACGCTGCAACTGCAGTGGCACAGTGATTACTATCTCAGCTGTGGGTTTGGTGCCACACTTTCATGGTCACTGCATGCCCTGCGCTGAGTGCAGAGAATCGACTGGCACACAACATTAGCTGAGACAAAAAGGTACCGAGTAGTTCAGCTGTAACAACCTGCCAGAGAGAGAGAGAGAATAATAGCAAACAAGAAAGGTAACTAGGCTCTCTAATTATCTGGATAAGTTATGTAACCAGTCAGGATGATGTGAAATAATGTATTTATTTTCACTTAAATTTATATTCCTTATATTTTATTTTAATTTCAATGGTTTAATAGAAAGTGATCAAATTGTTTGTTCAGGTTGTCAGGACCAAAATAAACACAATCTTGTAGTCGTGTAGTTGTGTAGTCGATCTTTGTGTTTTCTTAGTCTTGTTCCTAGAGCAAAGGTGCATGTGTATGCATGTACATGTCTCTACATGCACATGTCAGAAACCACTCAGGTAAACAGATCAGTGCTTTACCAGCCTTTCCTTTGTCCCTTGTCTCCATAGTCATTATGAAGTTCCCCTGAGATTCGCTTACTGGGTTTCACCTTACTATACGTTAGAGTTGTCTCACTCATTCATTTGATGTTTTATTTTTACCACACCTAACAACATAGAATTTGGTTAAAAAGTGAAAGACATATTCCACACACTGCCAAGATGAGCGAGACAAAACTCTGTCCAAAAGGGTACAAGTGCATCAACAAAAGACAAGAAAAGAAAATGTCTGGCAGAGTGGATGTTTCGGCTCCTTCAGGGAGAAAAGATGAGAAAGATGAGATGACATTTTCTAGTTAGATAAGAAAATGGACAACAGCTGAGTCACTCACACTTCCTCATATTTCCTAAAACACAGATCAAACTTGTTCATTGCCCAGAGGTGAATTTTGGTCTCTGAGTGACTGACACATGATGAACTTCCCAAAGCTCACAAACTGGGAAACGCCCAATCATATCAACCAAAGGATGTAGAACCACGAGCTTCAACAATCTCAGTCATGCAACTGGATGTCACATGATTTTAACTCAAATATCCAAAATGTTTATCTTTGTAAAAAATCAGACATTTAATAAAATCTTTGACTTCATTCATTTTTAGTAGTTCTGAAGTCTGCTATGTGCATGCGTAACAACACTGAGCCAGAAAAGCACAAAGATATTTTTTCTACATTTTAGATTCAGTCAAGCAACAGTGGCAGCTGAACATCATTATCTGTATGTAAAGTGTAAGTGTGCAGCTGAACTGATTACTTGGTGTGAAAAAAGTGTCGCTCTTCCGTTAAGTAACCTAGCCTTTGAGTTACCACAGTTTTATTAAGCAACAGCAGCACATGACGAAGCTGCACGTTTTGGTTTCTGTGTGCACTTCAGCGCTCACAATGTCTGAATCTCATTTGCAAGTGTTTAACAGTTCCTCCTGACTACACACATGGAATACCTGGATGTGTTGACAGTGTCCGCCCATTTAATGTTTTCCATGGAGCAGAGTTCATATCGGTGTTCCCTCTACCTTGATTATTGTACCTCTCATCTGCAGTTTCTTGATTTGAATTCACACATTTTTGTGAATATGGGCTAAAATGTTGAATATTTTCATGACTTATGGTGCATATGGGTTCGGGTAAATCTAAAAATGTAAGAGATCAAAGCCTTTTCTCTCACAATATATTTGATTCAAACATCTGACACAAACACAGATCCAGGCTGATGAAAAGTAAAGATTTGGTCATAGTGTTAAAATCCCAAGCAATTAACACACAGGGCATTTTCACTTAAAAAAAAACATAGGAGAATGAAGGACTGTCTTCTCTGTAAATTGGAAAAAAAAACCACACAAGGACAACAGTGATCTCCATGGCAACAGAATAAAGTGGCAAGGGTATGACGCTGCTCTATCCCATTTTTATAGCGGCTCTCTCCTCCTCCTAGTTAACTTTCATTCCCT
>OMLF01056641.1:41630-53585 GCA_900302615.1 Holocentrus rufus | reverse complement strand
CCCCCCCCCTCCCCCACACCCCCCCATGACGTACATAAAACTCACAGGGAGAGATTGCCTCTCAGGGTGAAGCGAGGGCTCCGAGTTCACACACTGCTGAATTGAGATTCAGCTAATGAGCCTGTTTTATAGGCGGCTCATTCATCACTGCTGGCCATTACAAGCTGTTAATTACAAGAATGTATCCTGAGTGGAAGTTACTGCACCAGCCACATTCAAAAAAAATAAAAAATAAAAAACATGCACGGCCTTTTTATTACAGCATCGGGAAGTGCACCATCATTAAGTCATGACTGATTCACATGGACTAGAAACTAAACAGGAACCCAGAATCCCAGAGATGAGATTTAGCTCCTCATGACTTGCACTTCCTTCTGTCCGAGGAAGTTTTATCAGGGCTGTTACTGCAAACTGAAATTACGACTGAACTGCAGGGCAAAATAAATAAATAAACTGCATCTTCTGCGTTCAGAACTTAATCTGATTTCTTATGAGTTACCGAGAGCTAATAGAGAGGCTTGTTGTTATATTTCATTACAAAGCACAAGATGCAGAAATATACAAGGCAAAGTATTGTTGGATTAAAACGAACAACACACAAATCTCAGCTTGACCGAGTCTCACTCGCCCAGTTCTTCTCTCACACTGTTTTTTTTTTGCTCAAACAAACCAAATCAACCAACTGTTAAATAGAACCTCTACACACACATACAAAAGCTTTAGCATACCGACATAAACACACACACTGCTCACTGCAGTCAGACCAGAACACAAACTCATCGATGACTGTGAACCAAGCAATTTGCAGAAATCCTGGTGTGAGAATTTCCACACAGGCGTTTTCTTTTTCTTCATCTGTCTTTTCTATCAAAACAAACTTGCTGCATGTATCTTGAGTACTTTAGCATTTAAAGCAGCGCCACAGACATGCTCGGGCCTTTCAATAAAGATTTTCTTTCAGTGGAGATGACGCCTTATTTAGTGTGGGACAAAGATGAGCCTGTGTCCAGTTTGGAAACTGGCCATGATAAGCTGGAGTCCAGAGACTTGTCCTGCGAGGTTCACTGCAGCTCGACATGAGACCAAAATAAACTTAGTTTTTAACTGTTTGAAGTTGAATTATTGCATTTGCTGAAAAAGAAAACAAATTAAAAGATTAAATCAGACGAACTGCAAAAGCTTCTCATCTGCTTCTGAAAAGGTGGAGTCAGTCTTCATTAGGATCAGCAGTTTGAGAGCAGAAACAACAAGCAAATCGAAGAGGGAAATGTTCTGTGATGCTAGCAAGCGGAGACGCTAACACTCGATTAAAATCACTGCCAAACCAGGAAGTCGTGCAACGATCATCAGCAAGTCACACACACACACACACACACACACACACACAGACTACTAATTGTGCTCTTTATACAGCAAATGTTTTTGGGTGAACGTGTGTGTCGAGCACATGTGTGTGTGTCAGATGACCGACTATGTGACACCTCCCGTCTGTACACTGATAACATCACACACTCACTCACACACACACACACACACAAAGAGCTGCTGTTCTGCAATCACCACGGAGGAAGAGAAACTCAAGGCTTTCTGGTATCTGCACTTTACGACCTTCAATCTGAGCTGAGATTGAGGAATCAGGGGCTTCCTAAATGAGTCAAGGAAACAGTCCAGCCCCCTCCGCTCAGTGTACAGAAAGGTACGGAGGACAGGAGTGAATCAAACACAATCTGCACTCCCTCTCAAAGACAACAAAGATGTGACAAAATATCGAGAGGAACAAGAAACAGAGAGTCAAGATATCGATCTAGCTCACGCTGGTCAACATTCTTTCAGCTTCAACACAGTAAATATCACTGCAGCATTTCACCCTTGGCCTGGATTTACATGTAAACACATTGTTTTCCTCCTCAGCTTCACAGTGCAAATTCATTTTAAAGGCACTCAACTGTTCTAAATCAATATCAATATGTGTCACACTGCGGGGTCAAATTAGGCTAACCAGGGTTCGTTTACTGTTTAATCCATTCAGTTTTTCTCTTTTCTTTTAGACTTGCAAGCAAAATCTGAACTTTACAGATGAAATTAAAAAGACAACTCTTAAGCAGCACCAATCTAATCTGCCATGATTTGTACACGCATCTTCTGGTCTTTTAGTTTTTTACGGTTCCAAAAAAAAATCTTCCCAGTCCAAACTCCATCACTCACCCCGTAGTAGAGGTTCTTGGCCAGCGTGTGGACGAGGATCATCTTGCCAGTGGCAGCAGCTCCATACAGGCAGATGGAGGAGTAGAAGTGGTTGTACCAAAACATGGAGCGTCCCAGCAGAGTGACCAGCAGGGCCACAATCAGCACCGACAGCAGGGTGACAAACCAGCTCATCACGGCCACCCCTGTGGCACACGCTAACTCTCGCACGTAGCGCCCGCCTGAGAGAGATGAAGGCACATGAATGAACACACACACCACTAGTAGATTTATGTACACTGTCAACTTTGATGCACAATAATTACACGATTTCATAAATTTGGAAAACGCCCCAAAAATCTAAGCTGGACCATCGTTTAACTCACATTTTCCACAAACACAAAATAAAATATTTAAAAACACAATGAACAAATTAGCCACAGAAAACAGCGACTCACCCCCATTGCCAGGTAGTGAGGCCTTTTTGGCCAAATAGAGGAAGGTGGCCATAGCCACCATGTAGTTGAGGATTGTGCCCACGCGGGCCGGGTACGCCACCACCACTACACCTAACAGGTCAAAAAATACCATGTTGCCATGACGATACTCTGAGGAATCGGCCAGCTTCTCCGACGTCACCAAGTACTTCAGCACTGCCAGGATGTTGTCGCCTGGAAAAAAGGAAGTGAGTTCAGTGGTGAAAGGGTTAAAAGTTTAAGTGTTTAGTAGTAATCTAGGGGAGTGTTCAGTGGAGTATAAATCCCCACATTACAGAGCCGTCACACAGTGAAGTCTGTTAACAATTTATTATCAATACACAGAATAGAGCCATATTCAAGAAAAAATTAAGAGGGCATCTAATGCAGCACATGAACTATTCATGTTTTGAATTTTTGTTCAAATTCTCAACAGTATCTTAAATTTGTCACATGCTTTAAAAAAACTATAATCTTAAAAGTGATTAAATGTAAGGGAACACTAAGGGGACAATAAATGTGATGACATAAAAATACTTAATGCCTTTAACTATATATCTGATACTGTGTCAGACTCTAAGAAGACTATCTAGCACTAAGGCTGATGGGAAATCTAATAAATAAACAAACAAACACAGATTGGACAGGCTGAAGGTACAAGGGCATGTATTCCTGTTTTGTAACCAACGATGGAAAAAGAACCAGGACAAATCAGGATTTTTCAGTATTACTAGAAATGGAAAAACAAAAATAGACACTGAACAGTGAATTGTGAGTGCAGTAGTGAAACTGTGTTGATGACATGCAGTCTCCAGGAAGTCGAGACTGCGAAGAGAGGTTGGCCAGTTTGCCGCTGGGCAAAAAGTAGGAAGTGGCCACAGGGATCAAAGGAAGTTAATAATAAATTTCCCATTGTGGTTTAAACTGTCCACTGTGAATAGTCGAGTCACTGCAATCAAATGAAGAACATGAACTTGAAATAAAAACCTGATGCAGCTGGAGCAATAGAGGACATCGCATAGTGATCCAACGTGACCTAGTGACCAGTTACAGTTTGGTAGGCTTTGTCACTTCAATGGCAGCCTGGACTGCATTGCACCCACCACCATGTCAATAATTAAACAAACAAAATACAAACTGGTACAGCAAATGCTATAGTGTATTGGCCTTTGGTTTGTTGGACCTTTTCAGGATTGCAATCTCAACTTCCACCTACACCTACGTCACATGCATGTCCTGAAATTTCACTCTGCTCATATAACAGTGAGATAGCATATGAAAGACAAAACGCCCATTTTCAGACTTGCAACAATCATGATCCTGAATGGGGGAACACAGGGTGCAGAATCTAACTGTATTGGGGGATCAGAGAGGGGTCAGTGTGCAGGTCTCTGTGGCCCGAGGCTGCACATGTGTTACTGTGCAGCTCCTCTGAGCCGTTTCTTTTATCTATGCTTCATGTGGTGCATTTCTGCTGCCTGCATGTCTGCACACTTGACAGCACACACACACACACACACACACACACAGCCGAGACAAAGCTCCATTGTTCTGCTGACTGCTGGGTTCACTGTGGTCAGAGTGTAAACACAACCTCGCGTACAGCGGCCAGTTGTTTCAATCTAGGATTTACAGCTCTGTATCTTACTATATGGCTTCATTGTGTAATTTACCTAATCCTTTCCTTCCTGTGCTTCACCATGATCAGACAATAATGGGCATAACATTAATAAACAAAATATATCATTTGAATCCAGAATAACATCAAAGCAGGATGCATCTGCATGCCCTCATTTCCATATCTACATGATATTATCTTTAAAAACAGATCCAGGTATAGGCTGTGTTAATTTTACCTACAGTGAAACTACAACTGCCAACCTAGCATTTTACCACAAAACAGATGCTGAACTGTGATGAAGTGGTGAGACTGTAAATAGCCGTGTTGGGCCACACCTGCTGTGTTCATCACAGACTTGAACAGAGCAGACCTACTCCACTTTCCCTGTCCTGTAGCGTCTCTCCACCTTACCACTGCTCCGTTTCCCTCCTCCGAGTAAAAATAGCCTTTACCGCTTTCTGAAATCGCTCTCGCTTTCCCTCCCTGTCGTCTTTCTCTAATAATTCATGTATCGGGAGTGTCCGGGTCAGTCTGTGATGTGTCTGCTGGACTGAAGAGGCTGCTGAGGGAGAGAGAGGACAGAGGCTACTGTGTCTTGGTTTTTAATGCTGACTGACTGCGTGGTCCTCTAAGTCGAAGCAAAACAAATCAGCAACATGAACACATGAAGTTAAATGAGGACAAGTTCAGCAGGAAAGCTGTTGGTGTGTGTGTGTGTGTGTGTCTCCCTCGGTTCTCAGAGAGAGCAGCAGAGTGCTGACCAGTCTGAAACTGGGAGTTGCAGGGGGGAAAAAAAAGGAGAAATGCAGTGTGTGTGTGTTTGTGTTTGTGCATGCACAGCATCTGTGACAGAGAAATGCAGACCCTCCTGCTCTCTGTGGCGTTGGCAGGTGGTCCGACACCGGCCTAATCCTGCAGTGACCGCTCTCACCTTGACAGACAGACACCCCCACCCGCCGCCAGCTGCCTAATCTATCTGCAATCACCGCCGCTCACCGGAGGTTCAACATTTAAATGGCAGAGGGATTTCAAAGCTGATTTTCAAAAAATGTTCCTGTGCGTATGAAATGTAGATGTAGCCAAGCTGAGTTCATCTAGGTGGGTGTGTGTGTGGGTATGTGCGTACCAGCTCTCTGTATAGAGTCCGTCAGGATCCTGTTGGCGGTGTCATACTTGGTATGGTAGATGAAACCGTTCTCAATGAAAGCCAGATCAATGCCTGCACGAACACACAGATGCAGAAGAGAAAGAAAAAAGAAAAGAAAGGACACGAGAAAGAAGGAAATATTTAGCAGGTCAACCTCAAAGCCAGACTTCATTCTTTCTCTACTGAGAGACCAGACTCCTAGTGAAGCTGCGCTGTCTAAATGCCAGAGACGTTGCCGGGCCGTACCTGGGATGTTACCAAAGTCCCTGTAGATGCGGAAGTCGGTGTCGGAGGGGATGATGCCGCTCTGAAAGACCTCCTGTCCCACCACAGAGGCAAAGGGGTGCTTGGCTGCATGGACGTAGGCCTGGACGAGCCATGGGTTCTCTGGGCCTGCAGGGGGGACAGGGAGGGTGACAGTAAGGGGATGTTTTACATATTGGCCAGTTATTTCAATCCTGAGCCACATAGGAAAATTAATAATGCAGGATTTCAGGAACATTTTTAAGGCACTACTGGTTGTGTCAGCTAAATGCCTAGAATGTGTCGGAAGTGTAACGAGCACCTCAGTGGACCATCACTCAGATTGTTAGCAGTCCATAAAGACACCAAACAGTAGCTGCTTTATGGCTGTAACAAGAGCAGACGGATAGATAATAAACGGGATAGTGACCCCCAGGGCTTTGATGTTGCCCCAACTTCATATAGTCCGTCTTCATTACAGGTTACGGTGCATTTCACACATTTCAAAGCTTTCTAAAGTCCCAAATGGGAGAGCGCACACACACACATTGATGACAGGAAAAAAACAGTAAGCTGCACATATAACATACCCAAGAGAAATACACGGTGCACACCTGCCGAGAAATAAACAACAAACCAGGCAGGCTTGCCAATTAGCAGCCAAACGACAGACACACACACACACACACACACACACACAAACAGACACACATGGTATGGTACCTGTCTGAAACACGACCTCCTTCCCTCCAACACCAGCAGCCTCCAAATTAATGAAGGCTCGCACCTGTTTGGCCCAGGGATGCTGAGTAATGAAACCATGACTGGCCTGATGCATGGTTAGAGAGAGAGAGAGAGAGAGAGAAAGAAAGAAAGAAAGAAAGAAAGAGGATATAAGAGTTGGAATTTAATTGACAATGCAAAGTGGTGTAGAGAGATAAGTCAACCTTCCACACAAACACCCAAAACGATCTGCCTCCTGTCTCAAGTCTACCTGCAGGACATTTTCCTCTGCCCCGTTGAAGAGGAAGACTACTCCATGATGAAGAGGGGTCGACAGGTTGGCCAGGGAATGAAGCACTTCCAGCATCACTGCACAGCTCACGGCGTCGTCACTGGCACCTGGGGCGGGGGAAACAGGTGAGTGTGTCAAGGTGCAGAAAACTTTCACATTACAGAACCACGTGAACTCCTAGCCGCCTTTCAGATGTGCATCATGTCACACCGTGCTTGGCTTGGCTTTGCTCTGTGCACACAAAGTTGGGCGGACAAACACACACCCACAGTCAGTTTACCTTAACGCAACTGTCAAGAGAGGCCAAGAGAGGGAAACATGCAGATTAGAGCGCCGATAACTGATAACTGAAGTTCATCTTGATAATCCGAATTCACAAGAATAGAGTCAGCGGCCTCACACACAGTCGCAGCAAGCATGTGAAACAGCCATGGAATGCAACAACCTGGAAAAGACCTGACTTAGCTGAGAGCAGAAACGAAAAAAAAAAGAGGAGAATATCTGAGGGGAACTGAGAGAATGCACGAATGAAAAAGAAAAGGAGCAGTGGAGGAGGCATGTGATACGGTAAGATCAGACGGGCTAGCGGCGGGGAATACAATTTACAGAGAATTAATCAGAGGGAAAGAAGAAACATCCAAAGATCAGAGAGGGAAAGTGAGACAGAGGGAGAGAATCATGTGCTCCGGCTTTTTGGATTGGGCGTGTTAGGGGCGGCGGTGAGGGCTTGTTCACTGGAGGCATGGGTACCATTCATGCTGCTGTCACTGCCACTTAAGTCGCAGACAGATTATTCTTTGTCCCGCATAAAATCTCTGCGAGAGCTCAGAGAAACGCTGCATGGATCCATGGACTACAAATCAAAGCTTGTAAATATCACAGTCCCCAAAATGGTTTTAAGGGTGGAAAAGTAAAATCGGGTTTATTCTCAGTTTATTTAGTGCCGACTTCAATCCAGCCACATTCACGCACGTATGAACCTGCAAACGAGCCTCTTCAATAATTTGCTCAAGACAATGCACTGCCTCTTGTTTTTTTCTTCTCATAAAATGTTTTGAATTCCTCCAATTCAGAGCACAGAATTGGCGAGCAGCGGTGGATGTGGAGCTGTGTGTGTGCTTTCCTGCTCCATACCTCTGGGATCAATTTCCTAGCTGGCAGAGCTGTGTGCAAGTTTTTGTGTGTGTGCGTGTGTTCACTCAGAGAACATTTCTCTGTAAGGGGCTCCAGGGCGTGGGTTTGACCTGTGAAAAATTCCTGAATTAAATCCCAAACAGAAACACAATGATTGAGCGCAGCAATGTGCTATCGTTAACAAAATATTGTTGCTGTGCGATCGAACTACGATGCTTTGATCCTGCTGAACACCTTCCCACTTCAAGCACAATGCAGGGGTTTATAGAGGGTAACAAGAGAAGCTCTAGACCTCTGTTTTCAAATCTGCCTTCTAGGGTTATAACACTCAACAAATGTGTGGACCACCTTATTACAGTGCATTAAATGAGACACAAACGTAAGGGTACGTTTGTACCAAAAGACGTGAGAACTTGTCAGTGTCAGAATTTAGGATTTAGAGACTTGAAATATTTACAGAGTTGTGAAACTTGAATTCAGTGGCTTCAATAAACTGCAAACACAGAGATAGAGAGGGGGAACCGGAGTGAGAGCAGACAGAGTAACGGCCAATCAGAAGAGCCATTTAAAGAAACTGAGGACCTCCATTTAAAAAGCTGCGAATTTAACATTGTCTTCTTTATCAGCAAATGATTCATATCTTGCAGAACATCTCTTAAAACCTTGTCTGTATCATTAGAGCCACTAGAAAATTCTACATACAGTCTGGCAAGCAGTCTCATATTGATAAAACCCCAAACCTAATGCTTGCCATCCTCTCTTGCATGCCAAGCTGGTTTCTGTACAAAAATCTGGCAACTTTATTCACAAGTACCATTTTATTCCTATAAAATCTCAACTTTTACCATTAGATCACACAGCTCAGTACTACCCACTGTGGTGTAGTTTAGCCAGTGAAACAGTCACAAAAGAGAAAGATGAGATTTTATTGAAAGTAATTGCTGCCTGGTGCTGTATTTAACAGCAGCTCCTGGTGATCTGAAACCAAGATGTTTTACAACGCATATGGCAGTTCATGATAAATAAATTAGTTTTAAAAAATTTAAAAAGGAGCTATTTTGTTGGGAAAAGTTATCTTTAGGGAAAACTTAACATATCTGTCTAGTGCTACTGCTAACCTTTAACTAACCAAATCCAGTCAGAATATCTTGGTATAACTATTTAAAGATGTTAAAACAGACATTGCTAGGAATGATACAGAGAATAACTTTATAAAATTGAGGTTTGTATAATTAAAACTATTTTTATTCATTCATTCATTTAATCGCTTATTTATGTATTTATTTATGGCATTATATTGCAAGGAGCAAACAGCAAAAAGTTGCCACACAAAGCCTTAGGAAAGACAAGCTCACACGATTTTATTGGTTTTAGGGAGAATACACGGTGAAGAGATGCAGAGATCAGACCCAAGAACAAAATATCAATGTACTGGATTAAAATCAGTGTAATCATGGTGGTGGGCGGACTGGAATTATATCCAGCGAGGAAAGAGTTATGTTTGCATACCTGGACTGTTGGCCACTGTGTCAAAGTGGCAGTTGGCCAGCATCAGATGCTGCGCCCCGGCCTTGGGCTCCAGCCGGACAGCAATGTTGGTGACCCGTTCATAGAAGCTGGTGAAGCCCCCGAGAAAGTCAATGGAGAAAGAGCCAGTGGGGCGCTGCACGTCCACTGTAAGCCTGTGGGGACCTGCTGCACTCTCGAGGCGGATGTGCTCGATCTGCTCGAGCAAGTAGCCCACTGTCAGGACTTCATTCTCCTGGCTGCCCACCGGCCGCGGGCCCACGCTGGTTATACGCTCCAGGTGCCGTCTGGGTTGTGTGGGGGACATGGGGGGGAAAGTGACAGGGATTAAGAGAAAGACAGAGACTGGTTCGGTTAAATTATCAAAGGTATTACATTATTACAATTAACATGGAAAACATTTTAATGTCTATGCAGTTCCTGTTGATGTATTCAGAAAGGTTGGGTTAATGATATCACAAAATAATTCCAACAGTACCTTCAGCTCAAAGGAAGAACAGTCAAAAAAGCAAAGGGAACGGGAAGAGAAGGGTTAAAAACATGTAGGTCTATTAACTGTATTACTTTAATAAACCCCTCCAAGTAGTAGCTTTGAGACTTCAAATTGCTCCAACCAATATTCCCACATTAAGTGGCTGCAGCTTACAGCCTCATTCACGAAGAGAGGCGAGAGTGTCACAGAGTGCCACACAGAGAAATTAGGGCAAGCAAGACATCAAAGAAATAAAAACTAGTAAAAACTTCAATATTGCAAAATCAAGTTTCTGAAAGCAATAAATGGACGGCACTATTTGTAAAGTAAGACCCCCCTTTTCACCTGCTACTCAAGTCTCTCATAAGTTAGGTGGAGGGATATTACATAGCCATTATTGCGGCAAGCAAGACGTCAAAGAAATAAAAATTAGTAGATGGATAATGCATGTAATGTAAGATATCTGAAGACTACGTAAGGCCTTGAACTTCAATAGTTTATTCTCCAGACCTTTTCATTATTTTCATTATTGGATCCGCATATATCCTGACTGTCTCTATACGGAAGTAAGAAATACAATATCCATGCAAGGTATTTAATATTTTATTTTTGCATTCAAAGGTACAACACATGAGCATACTGTGTCTATACACATCAGATAAGAGGAAATAGGGGAAGGCAACAGTTCACATGTTGATAAGCAAGTCATTACGGGGACCAGCAGACGTCTGGCTCTCATTCATAGATTTTCATTTTCAAAATAAGTTGACGAACAGGGATTTAGATGAAAGACCACGTAGGTTTCGCTTACTGAATAATTTGTCTACAACTGTGATGTCTTTCGGGTGATTTAAAACAGTCAATAAGACAGTTATACACTGATAGTCAAATCTGGATTTGCAAAGCACAGTCATGAAATCAATCTGACCGAAGGAGCTCAAGAGTCCCAAGTCCTGGGTGATGATAAAATACGCCTGACTCATTTATGGGTCAAACAGAGCTAACAGACCGGACGTCTCCCCCCTGCCACAACTTCTAACCATTACACACCTCAGAGACACCTGGCCGACCTGAGGCAAGTTACCTTGGAGGCAAGGAGGGGACACCCGGTAGTCATTTCTAGGCGGGTCTGGTAGTTAGAGTAACGTTAGCGAACTGGAGGAAAGGTTAGGGCTCCCTGCTAACACCGTTAGCCAACATCTTAAGACGTGAAAATAAAGAACAACAAGCTGATAGAAACTCACCTGGCCCTCACCGCGTTGAACTCGCCAGTTGACTTTCCAATGACGAGCTGCTGTAACGACAAATGCACGAGTCCCCATAACACCAAAATAAATACAAACACCAGGGAAGCTGCTACCCCTTCCCGCAGCAAGTACAGGCTGACTTCGGGCTTCCTCTTCGGGTCACCGCTGTAGCCGTTATTCCCACACTGATCCCGGTGGCCGTCGTTGGCTTGCGATACATTATTTTGTGTCCCAAAGGCTTTTATTCTCCTGATTGTGGTGTCGCTCTCCATCTTTGCCAGCGGTACATCAGCTGCAAGCGTCGCTCAGGCGTCGCTTTTCAGAACAACCAACGGATCGCGCTGAGGGACAAACTTGTCTCACGTTGAGGAAGCGGCCAGCGGTAGCGGGATTTACTGTAAAGCGCCTTTAGTAAAGTTGATCAACAGCATATTATACCACCTTTTCGCAGTTATAAGTACAACTGAAGAACCAATGAGTAAAACAAAAAACGGCAGTTGCTGACACTCATTCTAATGTGAAGTGAAATGTTGCTGTACACTACACTTCACAACTTTAGGGTAATTACGTTTGAGAAAGGTTACTCTGGGAGGAGCAGGGCCACCCTATTACTATAATGATATAATATTAGACTTCAGGTTGCAGCTCCCACTGATGAACCTGACTGTGAGTCTGTTCTCCAAAGTACTTGACTCTTTGTCATATATGTGATGTTCAAAGCAACTGCATATATTACTACACCCTGCAGTCCATTGCTTGATATTACAACCAAGCAGTACGTTTAGGTTATGTATTGTTTGTGTGTGTGTGTGTGTGTGTGTGTGTGTGTGTGTGTGTGTGAGAGAGAGAGAGAGAGAGAGAGATCAAAAAGGACTGCAGTAACTGATAA
>OMLF01056641.1:14954-27676 GCA_900302615.1 Holocentrus rufus | reverse complement strand
TTTAAACGCCAGTGAGAAGGCTTTTGGGTGAGAATTTGGGGAAATTCATCCAGACTATCGCTCTCTAGGTTCTGTTGGATGTGCCAGCTGCCAAGGCTACCTCTGCCTCAGGCCGGGGTAGATGTGGGGTAGTAGAGGGGAGGGTAAAAGAGGTGCGACTGTGGTCTTCTGACGGGACAGGCGACAGTCATGTCACCAGGACCCATCTGTGCAGAGGAGATACTGCTGGCTAGGTGCAATCCATGGGATGTTTAAGCTTTAGTCAGTATCAGACCTGCCAACCCTGGACATTTTTGAAGTACCATATCAGCACTGTAAAACATGCCCGTTACTGTTACGAGCATACGACCAAAATATCAAGTTTTTAACTGCCACAGATGTCTTGTTTTTAAAAGAATGTGCTGGGCTTGAATGTTTCTATGGACTTGTTCGGATTTTAGGCTGCAGAAACTGAAAGGTGGAAATACTCATGCGGCCATGTTAAGAAAACAGTTGATAGTGTGTGATGGTAGGAGCTGGTGGATAAAGACCGGGAAGACAACCCACAACTGACAAGATGTGTGTGAAGTGTGCGCCACGCAAATATTTATGCCAAATTATTAGGACAAACAGCCACGTCCCTGCAGGTCTGAGAAGCTGCTCAACCGTGTGTTTTGCACCGTTGTCAGGCACGTACTGACATCATCACTAAGGAGCAGCAGGCAAAAAAAATATTCAAATGTTAAAGTAATTTTGAATGTTATTTTAATAGACTACTGTGGAAATACTGTGAATCATAGACTTGCTGGAAGAGAGAACAAAACCATAAAATGAAGAAAAAAAAACGCAGAAATTATGTAGGGTTATTCTGTAACATTATATTCTGTTGGTCATAGTTGACCACTAATTTTTATGAGGGTTTTGTCAGTGATTAGTGAGCTATTCAGTAATATATTATTTATTAATTTATGTAAAGCTTTCAAGAGTTTTTCAAAGCTAAGTAAGTAGGTGACAATCCTTGTGACAGAAAACATAAATAAGAAACACAAAATGTTCACTAATTAAAAAAAAAAAAAAAGTTTAAATTTATATCTACTGGCTTATTGGATGTGAGGCAGCTGTGCAGATGTTCAAGTACCAGAGCTGTTTTTTAATTTACAGCTGAAGTGAAAGGCAACCTTCACATGTGAGATCCTGAGATTGTGTGCTACTCATTTAAATTTTAGGCTATACACCACTGCAATGTGTGAGCCATTAACAGAAACCAAAGACTGCTGTCTGATCTGATGAGACAAATTATATCCTAATCTATTTTTCTTTTTATTAGTTGCACACTGGACGCATCGTGATGGGATAAATGCATCAAATAAGATATCAATTGATGCGTTACAGACATTGAAGCAAGAACTAGTATCATTAAAATTAAATATTAAAAAAAAAAAAACTATCCTAACTAATTTCTGTAAATTCTTTGATACCTGTGACGCACATTTATGCACAGACTGTGGCTTCACTCACTCAACAGACTCACACTGACATAAACGTCTATACAACTTCAGCTCAAGTTGATTCAATTTTTATGAGATCATCAAAAGAGGCTGCAGCCGCTGCACTGCCGCGGTGCACGGAGGGTGCTGAGAAGTTATTCAAATGCACTGATTTCAGCAGAACCCCACATATCCCGGGTCTGCACATGAGCAGGGTTTGAAGTTTTTTTTTGTAACAATTATTTGTACTGCTAGACCGTACACCACATGTGCTTTTTCCGTCCGGCCAAAAGGTCAGGGTTTCCAGAGATGTGGGAATATTTTAGGCCTCTTGTCTGGGGCAGTGAGCTAAAAATGATTTCTACCTTTGCATTCACACACAACGGCACATGACCATCAAGAGTTTCCATCATGTTGCTGGCTTTCCAAACTTGAGTGGTACTGTCCACTCAGGAAGAAAATTTGTAGGAATTGGAAAAGAAAAAAAAAAACATCAAATGGACATTAAACTACTAATAAACAACAAGCAACTGTTTACAGATTTAGTGTACTAAGCACTGCTATCAGTTATTATTAAAAGTTAATATTTATCAGAGAGCTTTTCAGTGAGCTGAGTATAAAGCAGCTGTCTTTAAGAAACTCATCTTTTCATATAAAACTTATTTTTGACATAGAAAATTTTCTTTTAGTGCTTCTGTATAGATAAAAATGCAGAAATCCATTTAAGAGTTTCTGTGGAATATCCTGTGATTTATCCAAGGGCACGCTGCCAACTCTTTCTGGAGGTGCAGTCGTCCAAAACTGCATTAAAAGTGCTTGGTATCTAAAGGTACCATGGCCTGATTTTCCACCATATAACAAAGGACAAAGAGCCCAAGGTTTTGAATTAACCTGTGCACAAGCCAGAGACCCACCCCGAGCCCTAAGAGCTCACAATAGGCCAAGTCTGAATAGGAACAGCTCAAATATGCAGATCTCAATCCACACTAGACCTGTGTAACTTAATGCCATCTGATTCAAGCACATAATACGATAAACTGCATGCTTAATAGAAACAAGACTAGGTCAAATCCATTTATGTGTATTCTGTTCTTAGCGTGCAATAAATTTGGAATGAGCTGCAGTCAATGGCCGGGGATAAAGAAAAAACAGGAGAGGGGATTAAAAATATTGACTGGGAGAGGGGGAAGAATAGCACCAGTGCTTGCCCCCTCTCCCAGTCGGTCCAAAAAGCAGAAGCTCAGAAAAACAAGTAGTCTTCATACTAAAAGATGAGCAAATATACTTATCAAACTGAGGGGAGTTGAAATAAAAACCTCTCTCAAATAAAAGCCTGCCTCCAATAAGGCCTGGTACCCTCTGCAGCTGAATAAAGACCCCGGCCACTATTTGAGGAAACATGGCTGGCCACGCCCATTCATTTTGAAAAAGCAACATGAGTGGGGAAACTCCAACACATGGCCGACCAGTGGTACAGTTTCATCAGTCAGTCAGCGAGGGAGAGACATTTGTGTTTGTAAGGCTGGCCCCGCTGCTGCGCCCCTGCCAAAAACAACCAGGGAGCAAACGAACTCAGATTACTTCCTAATCCCTTTGCCTTACAATCTTCATACCTCCCGGTTTATAAATCTCCTCTGTTAAAGAATTTGGAGATTTCCTTTGCAGATATACTAATAGATTCTGAAAAAACTTACATACATACATGTTAGGGTAGCGAACTTAATGTTCCTCTCCAAAAGACATTTGTTTTTTTTTCTTCACCCACTCTGTTTTTCTCATTCAACAAGTTTTTAGCCAATTTATTCAGTTACAAATCCTGGTGTGATCTTTAATTTTGATCTCTGTTTTGATAATCCAAAACTGCATTTTTAGGGTAAATTTCTGAGATGCAAAATAAGTTCTTTGTTTACAACTTGACATTTACAAGACTTTTACAAAGTTCAGTAAACAAGAATACTCATGCAAACGAAAAAATATGACATTATTCCTTTGTTGGGCGTTCTTCATTATCTCCTAATAATGGAACAAATTGATTTAAAACTCGCAGCTCATCGCATTATATGGTCTTGGCCTTAATACATCACACATTTCTTTAATCCCTATAAACACAAACCCTGCACTCAGCCCTTCTTTCTATTCAGCATATCCAAAAGAAATCAGGTGGGGGCCGAGACTTTTCCTGCTGCTTTCTCCTTTCTTTGGAACCAGCTTTTTGTCAGTGTCAGGGAATCAAACTGTTTCAGTATTTAAGCTCTTAAGATCTACTGAATCAGCAAAGCCTACAGTCAGCCATAATTAATGCCTTACCAACTGTTCTTTTCCTTTCCTTCCCTTCTCATTTCTGAGGGTCCTCTGAGATCTTCTTGCTAGGTCTTGTTAGGTTTGTCCTGGTATTACCCTGCGAGTTTTCCCTCTGTCTCTCCCTCCCCCTCTCTCTCTCGCTCTCTCTTTCTCTCTCTCACACACACACACACACACACACAGAGCTGATGATGACAAGTCAGGGCAGGGCGATTGCTCCTGTCCTTTTGTCCTGTGTTGCCCTTTCAGATTGAAACTCCTAGATAGAGTTTCTAAAAGGGAATTACCAACACCAATCACCTCAACCTAGGAGCTATAAGCTAAAAGAGACATATAACCAGGCTGAAGGGCGTTCGTACCGCAGTGTTTCCACCTCTGTGCAGACTTTTCGAACGTGCCCCCTCCTGCCAGTGCGACTTCTCCTCACCAGTCATGCCAACAGCTCTTAAAATACAACAGTGTTCCTGCCATATCAACAGTCCACAGTCAAAGCACTGCGGCCACCATCAGCAAACCGTGAAATATGATTTCTAGATTGTGTGCAGCGAGGACGACGTTGTGCTTTAGAAGGGGCATGTCCAGCGAGCGCAGGGGAACAGCTATTAGGGTGTGAAGACACGCAGCATTTGTTTTCCAACTGCCACCGCCTTTTTGCATGCAAAACTGTGGGAAGCGGCCGCTCGGTGGTCGCACAGCAGCCGCTCCTTAAAAAGCGCGGGGCCCGGCGAAAGCCCGGTGAAAACAGCTGAACTTTTCCGGAGAGAAGGTGCTCTGATGTCAGCGGTGGTATGTGTGTTCACACCCTTAGGGTTCAACCATAAACACAATTTGAAACCGAGGCCTAAATCTGTTTCAGTTGTCTGGCTTTCACTGCTACTATGAGGTTCCTCACAGGACATAATTTACCTTTCACAAAGACACATTTTTAGCTCTCTCATACATACAGGATGCATGAAAACGTGTAAGCATGTAATAAACATCAAAGAAATGTGTTACGGTTATACACACCACTGAACTGTCACATTTACACTAGTGAAACCCTCTTACTTCTCTCACATCAACTATTTCTTCTATTTCTTTTTCTACTTCTCTAGGCATTTGAAACCCTGAGGTGAGAGATTGGCACAGCCACACTTGAAGCAGTTTCCATGGAGAGTTAGTTATGAATAAGATTACAGGATGCTGTAACACATTAACTGAGTCTCATCTACAGGATCAGTTTCTTTAATTTCCATGACAAAATTATCAACATTTCAGACAAATTAAAGGGGGCCACCACTGAATATGTTCTCTCTGAATGAAAGAGCATTTCACTAGTCTATGCAGTGGTTCAATAGTGTATATAAGTGTTTCACTAGTGAACGCAATATGTTTGAAATGGTGTGTAAGAGCCTTTCAGAAGTGTATAAGAGCAAAATGAATTTCAATAGTGTTTTGAGCGTTTCAATAGTGTGTGTGAGTGTTTGATTACATTTGAATGTGTAAGCATCTCATATATGTATGTGAGAGGTAAAGTTTGTGTATTTCTAAAGTATATCTCTAAATGTATTACTTTTGGTCTGAATATAAATGTTTAAAACAGCAAATCAATCTTCCAATAGAGTGATTCTTTGATGCCTCTTCACTTTTAGCAGCGTAGCGCCGTTTCACCAGGGAGAGTTTTACAACGACTCCAGTTGATAAAGCATCACAAAATACAGATAAAAGAGAAATATTTTGAATACTGAAAACCAATGCTAGATACTTTATATAAACCAAGTGACATAATAAAGAAATACAGAAACTAAACTGAATTGTCTAACTCCTTATCTTGTATTGAAACATATTTTTCTTAGTTGCTGGAAAACAGAAACAAATTAAGTTCTTTGGTTGGGTCCTCTGTGATATTTCAGTTTTTCAATTATATGCATTTTATTTTGTAGCTTTTTATCTATAAATTTTATTACATATTCCTCTCAGTGAGACATCAAAAATGAAAGTATATTGTATTTCCTACTCTGAAGAGACACATTCCTGCCACTGTACAAAACTCACCAGAAATGAGTATTTTTAAAAGGAGATTCTAATCTCCCTGTCAGAAACACTGTTAGACGCCCTTAAAACTTCTCTTAGGGCATTTTAGAGATTTTCACCTTCTAGGTCTGTGCATGCCACTAATTCTGACATCCTTTGTTCCAGTAATTACGTCTTGCCAACCATTTCTGTCACTGGTGTATTTAATCAAGTTCCAAACATTCACAATGTTTTGAATTCCACCATAAAACATAAGGACAGTGTTGTGCCTGTTGATCTCTGAGCTCTCGCTAAGTTTGACAGGTTGCTGCTCTGCTTGAGTCAGAACTCTCCCGACACTCATAACAGACCAGACACTGTTGCCAATATTTTTTCTCTCCAAATGCACTGAAAGTCACCCCTGGCTAGACATTTGCTACTATCATTAGCTCAAGGCAATGGTAATGGCTTTATTGCAACTGACATGAGCTGCTAGCAGTGTTCGGCAACGCTAGCATGTGCTACTGATTAACTTACGAAACAGGTCTGCTGCAGGTGTCTTTAATAAAGTGCTTCATAGAACAAAAACATTATGTGCTTCGCTTAAAACGGAAATACACATTCATTCGTGGCTTACTATCCTAATTTTACCTTGGAACAACAGGCCAGGCAGTGTGGGTGTCACTCAAACACGCCGATGACCCGCTTACACACATTGGGCCTCATTTACAAACACACACACACACACCAATCTGTGCTTCAACCCTTGGTAGGATTCATCAATATGTCCTTGTTTGAACTTGTTCTTACTCTATGAACAAATTTACCACCGCCACAGACCGTGAATACGCACAAATTATGAAGGTACCAGAGTCTCAGAAAATGATATAACCAATCTTTAAATTAGCTACAAAATGATTAGGTGAAATTTAGACAAATTTTAGTAATAAAACTTTATAATTACTTAAAAATTATAAAATGAACATGACTTTAACAGACAATAGACTGTATTGGAATTTCCACATTGGAATGTGATGTGTTTTAATGTCCTGAATTGGTTAGCATGCTTTTGTCTAATGAACATAAAGGTCTATATTGATCAGCTGCTCTCAGTAACTTGAAGCCTCTTCAGAGGTTCTCACAGTCTGACAGTTTGCAGCAGTGTGTTTTGATGTCAGTGAAGGATACGCAGCCTGGTGCAGTAATAGAGGTTTATTTAGATCAAGTCTATATATCTACATATTCACCAACTTGTGTGGCGGCTGTGCTGGTGTTGTAGCAGAGCACCACAGGTGAGCCTCTTCATGGGAAACAGTACTGGTGATATTTTTTTTCCCCTCAACAACATGTAACTGGAAGTAAGTTTTAAAACATTAACAGGAAACCCTTCCTATTCACAGGTACACAGGCTATATACAGGATTCACAGTAATCTCCAAGCAGGTGTGACAATGGCATATTTACAGCTGTCACTTGAAAGGAGATGCTATACAGAAAATATGCTGCTTCTACCTCTGAAACTACTGTTTGGATTTCAGCATTAGTAAAGTTTTTCTGCTTTTCACCTTTGGTGGCCATGTTGGTCTTCTTTTCAACGACTTGGCTGCTTCCCCCACTGCTACACCTCTGTGAAAGAGCTTTCCTCATATAGAGAAATAGGAGCGTGGTAGTGTGCTAATTACTGATTGTGGGCATGCGCCTGTCAATTGAAAATGATCCTGATACACGTGTTACACACGTGTTGTGCATCCAGCAGCAATTTTGCACACACACTTCTTCTGTGATAAAAGTAGGAACATTTCTATGCATGTTAGTGAATGAAGCCCGGTGTGCACAAACGTGGCGTGCACTGGCGGGGGGGAGGGGTCTTGTGAAATTGTCTGTCTTCCCGTGCCTAAATCATGGAGCCTTGCTCCATTTTATTCTAGGAGATTCAAAAACTGTACATATGTGTATTTTAGTGTAACAACTCCTACCGATATATTTTGGTCTAAAGTTACATAAATGGTACACAAAATGTGTACAGGTTGGCAGGTATGCAATATACAGATGACTGATTTAATGATATGGCCAGGAAAAGAAGGTGAGTTCATACAATGTGCTTTATGGCAATTCATGAAATCATGAAAAAACAGAAAGGTGGGGAAAACTGATGGAGCGAGTGGCTTGGAGGGCGCAAAGTTTGGGCCTCGTTTTGTGTATGTGTCTGTGTGTGTGTGTGTGTGTGTGCTTGAGGCGGGGTGGGAGGGGTTAATTTCCTCGGTTGAAATTCAGGCTGGTGATGCTGATGGAGACAGTCCAAGTTCAACAGGTGAGGTCAGTCCCTACTGAGGTTGTTTGTGTGTATGAATGATTGTATACATAAATGACTGTATGCGCAATATACATTTGTCTGTGGATAAGTATGTGTGTGCAATGCAGTTTAAAGTGGAGCTCTAGGTACTTGAGGGTATAAGATGGTGCACAGAATGGATGCGTTTGTATGTGTCTGTGTATGTGTGTGTATGTGTTCTACTAATAAATGTGTTTTTGACCTCATCGGCCCTTGCTGTAGCCAGGGAAGAACTGGTCGAGCAGCATCTGGAGCGTTTTGTTGAGGCTCATGACGTAGTCCTTGCCCAGGTCGTGACGACATGCGGGGCAGGTGTACACCTCTGCTCGGAACGACCGCTGGAGACAAGTCTGGACAGAGACCAGAGATTCAAATAGACGAAGACGACAGGAGCTTTGTAGTGTTTTGATACAAGGATAATAAGACGAAGTCTGACATATATGTGAAACTTTGTCATGCAACTTGACTGTATCCAACCGGAGTTGCACTATGAATGTATGTGTGTCAATGTTTTTGCAGCAATGTTCATGCAACCAATCAGAGAATAGTTTGATGTCACATGACAATCTGCACCACGATACACAGGCTTCTGCAGCCAACATGGACCTTGAATAAGGAATTTTTTGTAACTAAATATTTTGAAAGTTAACCAGTTTCACACAATAAGTTCTGTTTTGTTGATAGAATATTAATATGTAATGTTAATTAACAGTTATTATGGCCCATTAAGCTAGTTTTATCAGTAATGCTTATAATTCTGAATTTAATTTTATTTTAAATATATGAAAAAGTAAGGATAATAAGCTAATAAACAGAAATTCTATATTATGTATATCATGCTTGAAGATATCATTGGTTGTGCCATATAGTTTTGATTGCATTTGAAATGTATACTGAATCGGTTTGGTTGCATTAACTTAATGCAGTGCACAACTCCTAAATGTGACCAAGTTGCATGAAAAAGTTTCATGTGTAATGTGGCGTGTAGAGACTAGCTTAGTCTCTCACACCTACCTTGCAGACGTTGTGTGAGCAGACGGTGGTGATGGGTTGGTAGGCCAGCTCCTGGCAGCAGACACACATGAAGAGCTGCTCCACCTTGCGCAGGAAGTTCTTCGTGGGTGTGCAGACAGACCAGGACACATGCAGAGGGAAAGAAGCAAGGCAAACTTATCAGTATGGAAACAGATCGAAGAAAATGTTTATTGCAGTCTCATCCATTCAAATATTTTGAGCCCTACTGCCACTTTAACTTGTATGAGCCTGCAGAACAGTGGCATTTCGTTTAAGAGCTCTGCTAAAGAAAAACAGCAAAATGTCAGATTAGCCTGCAAATCAGGAGTCTGACTCAGGCAGTTTAGACCTGAGGACCAAGGAAATGGACTTTTTATGAAAACACTTCATTTCAGTGATGAATTTTAAAAGGTTGCTGTGTGTTATGTTCAGGTGCCTGAGATGCAATTACACAGACAGTGTCAAGGTGTACTGGGATGCATACCGGGCCCTCCTTAAGGTGCTCCATGGCTTCGTCCCACAGTTTCTTGTTGGCCGCGTCCTCCTGGATCAACTGCTTCTGCTGCTCTGACAGCTGGAAGGCCTCCTCCACCTTCACCCGTTTAGAGGGAGGCTCCTCTGCTGGTGACGGTTCTGCTAAGGACACACACACACACACAAAAACAACTAAAGCACAGTGGCTTCAAAAATGGCTCCACTGACCAACCATACACCAGTATTGAAAAAATATATATACACATATCAGCTGGTGCAGTTGAGTTACAACGCCTTTAAGACATATAAGCCCATCTTACAGTCAATAATATTACAGCATGTTAAAACATATAAAAAAAATGTTCAAACGTAAATTACTCATTCATTTAATTTGGGCGAAGAATTAAAAAATAAATAATTCAAAAGGCCTCTGTTCATTTTCTAGGTAAATTTAAATTGCTTCTTCTTGGGCTCAGAGACCCTCTGGATGCCCTTAAAAGAGAAAACTGACATAAGATTCTTGGCTTCTTTTAAGTGGCGGCCTCAGGATCGGTGACATCCTCTCTCTTAATTGGACTCGGTGATTCAGTCTTTCACAGGACGCTCTGTTTCTCCGATAGAAACTTTTCACCAACAGCATGAAAAATGTAAATCATATTTTTTTGTTTTACAAGACTTTTATGGCCACAGTCTTTGACAGGACAGGACATGTTTGCATTTTTGTGTTCTGACAATTTACAGCTTTAGTTGAACCCAAGAACTTTTGTTTTGGATTGTGCAGAACGAAATGTTCAAGTTAAGGTTTTATTGTCATGTGCATTCAAATAAACAGACCCAGATCACTCTAATGCAATGAGAAGCTTGTGCCTTAGCTTTTTCTCCGAGAGACAGACAGCAGGGCAGTAAACATATACCTGCCAATATGGTTAACAGCAATAACAATACCAAAAACAGACAGCAACACACATATGAACTAAACTGCCTGTTAAGCAGATTACCCTCCGTTTCAAAGACATACTTCTCCCACGCCGTTTGTCAGCACTTTAACAGATTTTGCCCCAGCGATTTGATAAGGAGGGAACCCGGCGTCTGGACACGGACTACAGTCTCCACACCATCATTGGACCTCGGATGTGCTTGCTGCAGCATCTGTCTGGCTTAACTGGATGTAATCGGAGAGTGAGCCTGCTGTTCCGTTGTGCGGCTCAAGATGCGTTTTCAAGCATCCGGGATCACAAGAGCCGGGTCCGTAGTCCAAGTCCGGACATTGAATTTTAACCTACTAAACGCAAGTAACTTGGCTCACGACCCAGATAAAATTTGCAGATGGTTAAATTAACTGGGATCCCAGCTGTTACACAACTCACTGGAACAACACTTCTTCTTCCAAATATTATCTAGTGGGAAACTTTAACTTCTTTTTGGCCCAAGAGTTGTGATTTAAAAATTTCCCAATAAAACATTTTTTTTTCATTTCATTTTTAAAGTTGTTATCCAAATGGAATATATGATGAATTAAATGTTATAATTTACTTTATATTTTATGTCAAAGTGTTCTTGACAATAATCTGTGTTCTTAAGGTGTTGTAAGGTGCCTGTTATAGCAGCTGAAAGCAATTCTTTACTTTTTATTTACTTACTGGTATAAGATTGCTCTGTGGGCCCTGAGGCGGCCATTTTGGATGTCACCAACTATATTTACTGACTGCGCTGAAATGCTGTAACCCCAGAACACATTTCTGCAGCTGAAATTCTCTGTTTTACTATTAAGCTTTGTCAATTGATCTCCAAGCGACGGTGAATTTTTACACTTTTTTTCCTCATGTAGCTTGGAGGAGCTTCAAGGCTACAGCAGATTTTTTTTACCTTAATGACCCTCCCTACACACACAACCATAATATAAATTACATGTCTGGATGAATGTCAGGCTGCAAGCAGACAAAATGAGCATGGGCAGGTTTGTTTTTATTTCCCAGGTGTCCTTTCTAAATTCAATAAGCCTGAAAAGTTTATGTCCAGTCAAATCCAAATGATCAAATGATTGTGAAACTATTAAGCTGCAAACATCTTTTTAAAAGATGCATGCCTGGGGAAAATCAGATCCTGGCAGTGAGTTCAGTGGACACAAATATTTACCCTCTATCTTTAAAAGAAGTCTGCTTGCTCTTTTCTTATCTGTCCTCCTCTCACAACAACTCAAAAGAAGGTCTCGGACTTTTTGCTTTAACCATAAAAGCACCCACCGCTCTCTTTGGACGTCTTCTGCCTTCCGTTGCTCTGTGGCCTCTCCTCCTCCTCGCTGGCCATTAGCGGCTCCTCCTCTTCCTCTTCATCCTCCTCTTCCTCCTTGGCCTTGGGGTGTATCCGAGGCCTGCCCCGTCCGCCGTGCCGCTTCCCCCGGGTGGAGCCCCCACTTCTAACGCTGGCCTCCTTCTTGGTCTTATTAGCCATGGCCTCCAAGTAGCCTGGTGGGTACTGCAGAGACACAGGGAAACTACATGAGCACCAGGTGGACAACTTTTTCAGAATATTGAGTACGATAAAACTTTGTGAATTTTTGCAACGATTCTGGCTCCTGATTTGCAGATTGAATAAACTGTCAAACTGCCATTCTGTTGGCTGGTTCACTCAAACACACACATACATACAGGTTTGTATTACCAAACTTGTGATCTATTGATAATAATAATATTCATTCCCTAACCCCTAATCCTAATCTGACAGGCAAGCGTGGACTCTCACAATCTCACCTGTACAGCCAGGCCCAGCTTCTTGATCCTCTCCAGTCCCTCGGGGGTCCAGGGGGCTGGTTCCAGATCGTCTCGTCTCAGCAGGTACCTCCACACCAGGAAGCCACACTTCCCGATCTCCGGCCAGTACTTAACCACCTGGAACCCCCCAGAGAACGCAGAAGCCCATTAAAATTAATGAATTGTAAAGATGAAGGTAAGTGTGTTAATATATTTGCACGGACTCATTTGTTTAATATCTATTGTTTCTCCTCGGCAAGTGCACTTAAATTTTATAAACCCTCTCTTTAGGATGGGAATGTCTATTGTTTTAATATAAAATCTCTATGGGCTGAAGGCTGGTAATTAATACCTTCTATAATCCAACTGTTTTGTTGCTGAATATAGATATAAG
>OMLF01056640.1:0-10600 GCA_900302615.1 Holocentrus rufus | reverse complement strand
TTTAAACTTATTAAGAGGCCAGATTGGTGTTGGGACAATGCAGCGAGCGCCAGAGACATGAAACTATTTCTAACTCAATTTAGTATGGCTGAGACCATGCATGGGAAGTCTTTGTAAATAAACTTAAAAGGGAAATTCTAGTTTTTATTCATGTTTTAGCCAGAGCACTGCTACACTGCACACATATTTTACATTACTAGTGACCATTTTTCAAAGCACTTATTTAATTTTTTTAATGTGTTTTTCATACATTCCAGGCAGCCATCAATTTAAATTTCATTTCAGTGCAAAAATGCTTTCACATAAAGCGGAACCATCGGATTTTGGAGCTTCCCACCACTATGTTTAATGCAATTACCATTTATTACATGTTACTCAATGTAAATACTCCATTTGTCTGCATTGCAAACTCAGTTTCAGTAGTGGTAGATATATCATTGTCAATTGAATGTTTCCATTTGTCCACATAGACTACTCCATGTAGCTAGCAACCTAGCATTAGCCAGCAGAACCACCACTTCCTGTAGAGTACAAAAAAACAACTTAATTTCTGCTTAATCTTTATTTCTCAGTGCATTCTGTGGGAATAAAATGTGCTACTGAGGAATGAATTTTGGCAATTCTCTTGCTTTGACACTGCCATCAAATGTGACAATATGCAAACGCAATGCAAGTGTTAGAGCTGCTGTATTTTATTACAATGCAATCATTCCTTTGGCGGCCAGTGGTAGCTGGTAATGGTTGATGTTCAAAGGCTCTGGTCAAACCCTGCCATAAGGATCCAAAGCAGCACTCTTTTCCTTCTGTTTTTGTCAATTTAATATGTTCTTGTAATCCTGTCCATCTCGTACTTCATGGTTAAAGCTGACACTAAGAACTGCTGTTTGAACCAGGTCCTCTATCATGCAGACGATGACATATATCCCTGAACTTGATGCTGGACCCAGCAGGCTCGGATCTGCCCGATTGCTGAGTCTGGACTGAAATGGAGGAAGCAAAGCACCGACCAGAAAAAAACAGCTCAACACAAACACCTTGTCCAGGTCCAGGACCAGAGAGAAGAACTAGAGGCAGCAAAGTGACAAAATGCACCAAACTCTAACCACAGTTTGCTCTGATGCTCATTTCTTCTGAACTGATACGAACCAGAGAGGGTAAATAACAAATAATAGCACAGCCACGTCCATCATGCTAAACTAAAATTACAAGGCCCGGACCTGGATTGATTTCACTGATGCCCATCATCAAATTAAAAAACCTCACAGGATGGCAAGTTAGCAAACCCATGTGCAACATACAAAATACTCCTTAGTCCACGTGACTTTTTAATTGGCAAGTATAAATCTTAAGGAAGCAAAATGAATAAATGGAGCAAACTACACTCTTCCACTTGTGTTCAGACCAAAGAAAATACAATATACTAGGTGTGATTTGAGCTTTAGAGTTGTATAAATCCCTCCCCTGGCTGATGAACTGTACTGAAGTTGTGTTTAATTTGTCAGAAGTCCTTCTCTGCCAACTTAACTTAACTTTGGTAGCATAAGTTTATGAGGCAGACAATGGAAATACTACAAAGGAAGGCTGGGTTCAGGCTAGGTTCAGTTACCTTCAAGATAACTCTGGAGGAATTTCTGCTCATTGCAGATGACTGACAGGACATTCTATAGCCACTGTGTACATGCTGTGTGTATTTATTCAAAAGCGGTCAGTAGTCTACCGTTTATTCCTTTTCTTCCTCTTCTCACACCCTAAACTAAACCCTGATTGGACAGGAGTGTCTGAGGGGACGGACCTATAAACGCAAGCTTGAATAATCCCATTAATATACGCTTCCATAATGTTGAATTCACACACTACAGGAATTTAAAGCCGCAAGAGGCAACTTTGTACACTGGGGTACAAAATGGCAGCAAGAAGTAACTTTAATTTTAACCGAGTACCCAGAAACGCTTTACTGCAATGTCACTAAACGTCACGATAAACACTAAAGTTCACCAACTCAGTCAGTCTGTGATGCTTTATACCAAAGAAAACCAAAGGGACAAAAAGGGCAAAAGATTTATAGCAGTGCAGTCCAGATTTCTCTGGAAAAGCGTCTGCTTGGGAAATGCCGTTTGGGAATGGTTTGTATTTTGCCCCAAAGTTTTGATCTGCCGCTTCCTGCAAGTGACTCTACATTTCACTAGAAATGCATTTGAGCAAACAGGACAGGGTTTCTACTGGGTGGGATGGGACGCTCTTCTCGACTGATGTCCCACTTTGTGTTTTAGGCTGATAAGACAGGTGTATTTTTTTTTACATAGCAATCTGGTCCAGTTTCGCTTTAATTCATGATGAAACTACTGAATCTCAACTGGCTGGATGCACACGCACCTGATCAGAGTATTGAATAATCTGCCGAGACCTTTACGTATATCATACTTACTCTGCATTGAAGCCGTTGACATGCAGGATCCTCATCTGCTTCACTATGGTGCTCTTTCCTGACTCTCCAGCCCCTGAGAAAGAGAGAGAGAGACAGGCGCAGTCAGGGAGATATTAGGGGTCTGTTGACATGTGAAACAAGACCACATGAACATACGCACATACACACACACAGGACTGATATATAGACCATACACATTTGTCTGAAATACCAGTGTACAGTTTGTACTCAGTGATGCAGTATAGGGCAATTTCCTGTACAGAGATACAAGTCTTGTACCTGACTGAGCAGGTTTTCTAAACTCTGATCGTCAGACGTAGTTTTGTCTGTGACATCAAGGAAATGTCTGTGACACCATAAGTATGAGACCACAATATTATGAACATACCACCAGCCAAAACATAACGTGAGGCACAACATATGGTACACTTAATAAATTCACATATAGTTTTTTTTTTACGAGTACGGTATACACTTTCCATTAAGTTTTAGGCGTTTAACTGACACCCGTATGTGAAGCATCTTACATTAAGTGCAAAATATGAGTACGCTTCAGTTCCTTGATCAAGAGTATTACAAGCACGCCTGGAAAATAATCACAAAATCAAATTTCACTTATTGCAATAAGCATTGAAGGAAGGCAAAAACAAAAAATATTATGTGACACTAATCCGTTTATACCTGATACCAGTATTTTATGTTCTTTAATTATGAAATAATATAGAACATGTTATGGTTGCAGAATAAGGAAGTGGGTATTTTTTTCCCTTATGTCTACATGTTTACATTTACATGATGATATTCACATGTAAATCGTGAATCTTAACTGTTTGAAAACAACGCTAAAACCCTCAAAAATGTCTGTTGTTCTTAGTTACTGATAAGTTTGGGAGAGAAGGTCTTCATTCAAATGTGCCATTTTACCATTCTGCATAATCCATGTCTTGATATTCTCAAACATTAAAAAATATTCCTTCTCCTCTCCTTTCACCTACATTTCCCCTTCATGATCAAACTGAATTAACTGCTACTAGCTTTCACTTTGGTCAAATCCACGTCCTGTAATGAGCAGGTCATCATAATATTTTGTACACTCAGTCTATGTAAATCCTAAAATTGACTGATGGTCGCCTTTAAAATGTCCAAATTGGAATCAGGAAGTACCACCACGGGGCAAAAATGACCTGCCTTTACTCATCATTAAATGAAATATAATAATAATCTAATATCTAATATGGTCTTTTCCTTAAACCAATGGCAAAAATCTCAGAGTGGGGGAAAGATTTCTCTTATTTCCAATGCAGCTTGTTTGAATAATTTTTCCATCAGGCAACAATATCTTAATACTTGCAGAGTGAAGTGCTTCATTTCCAGCATTGTCACATGTCTCTAATTCTTTGCACAAGAAAAACTTGTGCAAAGCATTGGAAACGAGCCTAATTGTCTCACCTAATTGGTAGATTCCTGTGCTTATTTTAAGAAAGGCTAAGTTTAAATATTACACTGCTCGTTAAGAGAAACATTTATGTTTTGATGTGTGTTTGAGTCATGTCCTCTGATGGATTTATGACAACATGGGAATTGATAAATAAGTATAAATTGCTATATTAAAGCTATCTTGTTCCAATGTTCAGCTCCTGGCGGGTGAGTAGCTGTTAAATCATTAAGGATATTGCCCAAATATAACCAATTTTCTATCTATAGACTATTTTGTAACATCCAACCACATTATCATAAAGCCTCAACAGATGTAAACTCCCCAAAGTGATTAAATGCCACACTGTAGGTCTACATGTTGCATCCACACACTTCTTTCCACCATTCACACTTAAATCTTTTATAAGAGTCTGTAACTTGGGTATTTCAGTGGCTGGGCGAGCTAAGAGGCAAACCATGAACTCCTAACATCATGGGCTCAAATCTGACTGATGACCTCATGTCACAGTGTCAACCCTCCTGCTTCTCTCCCATCTTCCCTCCCTCTTCCTGTCTCTGTCCACACTACACAGTCTAATAAAGCACAAATGCCATAAAAATCTTTACAAGCTTGTGCGAAACAGTAATAATGCACGAGATTCAGGAAGGCACATCAGTCTAATGGTGAATTTTGGCCATGTTCCTGTATTGTACTTGAGCCACTTCCTGTTGCATGTGTGAAAACAAATAAATACATGTATACAGGGTTTTTTCCCCTACTTCAAAACTTACTTAGGATTGGGATGAAAATTAATCTAGTACTATGAAGTGCTATTTGGGTTTTAGCAACTTCGAAGATCTGAAATAATATATCAAATTAATAATGATATTCCATAGTGTGTGATGTATATACTGCAATGCTGGCAAGGTGTGTCTTTTCAAATTCATTTCCCTATTCAACAAAATCAGTGAGTGAAGAGAGGAGAATTAAGTGTGGCAGACTGGCAGACATGAAGAAATACTAGGAGGAGGCAGTGGGAAGTCCAATAGGAAATATTCCCACAGTCTGTCCACTACTGAAAGTTTTTAAAACCACATCAAGAGGCTTTAACGCTACAAATAAACTATCAGGATTCTCAGGAAAGGCCTGCACAGAATTCAAAAACTTGTTTTCTAGGCCCAGAGAAGTTATGGAAAATGATGCATAACCAAAAGTTTCACAAAAAGTCATGGAAATTTCTTTTCAGGCAGTCAAGTTTACATCAAGCTTGGCTGCTGGCAGATCCGGTCACTTCTGAAGGAGTTGCAGCCTTAATAACAAATGCCCTGACTCCACAAGTACCAGATTTATCTAGTCAGAACCTGAGACATTCAAATGATTCAACAGGAAAATATACTATTTTATTGTATATATTGATGTTAATGGTTGTGGAAACTGTACTATGTCAAGTATTAGTCAGATTATAAACAAAAATGTTTAGGACCCCTGAGGCCGAAGACAAAACACTGTGATAGTTCATCACACACTTATGTGCTGCTACTTGCTACTAAGTATCAGACTTTTTCCATTTGGATTTTAAGGCCTTTATTAAAGGGATATCAGTTTAGCTTTCACTGCAGTCAAATGAGAAAAAAACAGTAAAAATTACAATATCACGTTATCTATTTGCCGTGTTTTTGTATTGCAAAGTATGAAAAAGCTCAATATTATCACTTTGATTTCCCAATATCCTGGTGATATTGTATTAGAAGTGCACTGTTCCTACAGAGTAGGTAAAAGGTGAATGAGAATAAGGGTGATTCTGACCGATCGGTCATCCACATCAACAATCACAACTTTACAGACTACCTCAGTGCAATGATTTCACCAAGAGGTTCAATCCAGTTTTGATTTGGTGAGCAGTGTTGTAGTGAAAAAAGTTTGAGCAGAATCGTGGGTGAGATATGGTAAAACAAATCTGGTTGCATCAGGTAAAATGCAATCAAAATACTAAAGATTTATTTTTCTTGCCGGCCTCAGGTGTTAAGACATTCTGTGCTTATAATCCTTTAATTTTTTTTCCCTGGATAATTTGGCCAGTCATGGAGTAATATATGTGGAATCCACAACAAAGGCACAAAATCAACAGCGACACACATTATTTATTGGGTGTCAAAGAGCCTGAGAAGTTTTGGGGACCCCTGGTAAGACCCAACTCCCTGCTTGATCTCCTCCATGAGTCCTTATATATGGGTGTGTATCTGAACATTATCATTTATCATTCAATCCCTCTTCAATATAGAGCATCAGGTCTGTAAAAGTGTGATTATTTTGTCAACCAGGGAGATATTGTCCTTAAAAACTATTTTGTGTGTCATCAACCTTTTTGTAGTAGTAGATGTTATTCTCTCAAGTGGTGAACCAGCCTCCTCTAGTATTTATGGAGAGGCAACAAGCCCATTAAATGTCGCTTCTCTTGTCCTGTGTGGACAAACCAGCAGTAGGACTGTAACCTGCTTTGGGTCCAAACCTGCAATTTGATCAACCAGGATCTAGTTAATCCTGTGACCAGGTTAGTCCCAGGTTAGAATTAAAAAGTGAGCCGCATAATCCTGTGATCAGCAGCGTCAGGTTAGGTATGCTGTTTCTTCCCCAGAGAGATCTGGAGGACAATGGCTACATACTTGGGCAAGAAAGCCTAAAATAGATTGGGCAATATTTTAACAATTACTCATATCAGATATGATTGTATGTAATATCATGAGACATTTCACAATCTGAAGCACTTTAACTACCAAGTGCAAAAACTGTGCATGAATTTGTCTTGATGACACTGGTACAGGCACATACTGAGAGTTTTGTCCTGAAAAGAGATACCCAGCATTAGAAAAGTGACGTCTACTCCAGTACAGAGACCTATGGCACGAATTTAAAACAAATTATGACACCTTGGTCCTTGGTTGCCACTTTCACAGGCCAGACCTCTATGGGCAGAGAGAGTGAATGAAGGTTTTCCAAAAAGTACAGGCCCTCACACTCATATTTTGTCAGCTCCACCAGGTTTTAAGTGAGAGCTAGCCATTTATGCTACATCTGGTCTTGTTCATTGTTTAAGCATATCCCCCAAAATATGCAGAATCACAAATAAAGGGCTGGCACGTCCACAGGTCTGTGACAAAGAGAAAGTAGCAGATTATATAATAGAGAGGCAGCTAACATTATGGCAGACATTTCTGTTTTGGTTTTCATGTGGGCTCTGTCCTTCTGCTTTCCTAAAGTCACCACAACTTCCTCCCCAACATAAATACCGGCGTGTCATTCAATACGCATACTGTAAGGCCTTTCTCTAATCAAATATTATGATTTTCACAAAGTACACTGCGACTTCTCTGGCATGATAACCCAGGGCCAAATGAGGAGGGCGATGTGCAGAATGGTCGATGGTAAAGGCAAAGTTGCACCATCATTATTTTCTCTTTAATAATGTAGAAACCAGACCTACCTTGAGCTCATTCACACATACACACCCACCCAGCCACATGTGGAACCTTGCATGTTCATGTTTCATGAATAAGGTGTGAATGTTTTGTTCTCATGACCCAGAAAACTGTTTGGGCTCCACATACATGCACACATAAGTCAAGCCCACCTACACTCAATTTTCCCACCTTTTAACTGGCATTTTTGAGTTATATTCTCCTTTTCAGGCTAGCATGCATGTTCAAGAGTTAAATTCATAGCATGCAGCATACTAACTTGCACCAAACTGATGTCAGGTAAAACAGAGATTATTTTAAGAAGCACAAGCTAATTTAATCTGGCAGTATAAATGACTTTTGTTGAAATTAGTGGCTGTTTAGCTAAGCTAAGAGTTCACCCACTTTTTGTATTTACCATCCCTGCATAGGCCTACAACCTCGTGGATTACTATTCATTCCTGTTGTGAGGGAATTTAGCCAAGTCTTACAGCATGTATTGGTTGGGAGGGCATTGCCAATTCACAACAACATGAAAGAAAATCAAGACAGGGCTGCTTTTTTCAGTCTTATGCAATGACAAAGTCACAGTGTTTACAATGTTGCCCAAAACAACATCCCAGAAGGTTATGCAGGGAGGAAGCAGATCCACAACTGTGCAGACTGAGGCCTTGCCTGCAAGCATACAAAAAAAAGAAAAAGAGAAAGAAAAAAAAATCAAACTTACCTAAAAGTAGTAGTCTGTGTGTTGCTCTGTATATCTGTTTGTCTTTTTGGAGCTGCTTCTCTATCTTTTTGTTTGCTTCTCTTTGTGCCTTCTCCTCATTTCTCTGGTCTTCGGTCTTACTGTTGCCCAAACAACCCATCTTCCCGCAAGAAAAAAGAAAAAAGGGGGTCCAGGGGAGGAGGAGGAGGAGGAAGAGGAGGAAGAAGAGGAGGAGGAGGAGGAGGAGGAAGAGGAGGAGGAGAACCTGCAGCCAGACGTTTGAGGTGTGAAGGTTCTGTCAGAAAATACCAAACAGTGAGATCTTGTGGATCCAGAGGCGCCGTCTGATTGGCTCTGAGTTTGAAGACACACCCAGGAACTGACACGCCTGTTGTCATAGCCGAGGAAAAACATGTCAAGTCTTCACAGCAGCATCGTGTCCTGTGGCCTGGGACGGGTTTGTTTTGGTTACCATGGAAACCACCTGTCAACGACCAGCCTCACAACCCGCCTGCTGAGATCCAATACGATGCAGCGACGTCCAGATAAGAAGAGCGCACGTTTAACACAAAGTGTAACGTCTTCAGTCCTGAACTGATGGTTTCATCACTGATCAGTCTGATTGATCTGGTGTTCAGCGGGCGGGGGCGGAGCCTCTCTGTCCGCTCCTCACAGCCGAGTGAAGCTGCTGGACTCTGAGCGGTGAAGAAGCTGCAGGAGTCACAGAGCTGCTCCTCTTCATCTCAGCCAGGATCTGAGGAGTCGTGCTGCTTTGGCATCACCAAAGATTGTCTATGTGTCAGAAGATGAATCACTGAAGTGTGAAGGTGGGTGCCTCTCCTGCTGTGATGTCATGCACACGCATCACTGTTAATCACTGTTACCTTGGTGACCCCAAAACAAACAGCTCCTCACCCCAACAAAACTTAGCTGTGGATGTTCATGACAGTTTGGGCTGTTGTGTCAGTTGGTTTAAATAAAGGTTTGACATTCTTGATGGTGGAAACATCTGCTTGTCTCTAACAACTGAAATGTGGCTCCAGAAGATTTTTTCCCACATTACTCAAACTTACAACATAATTTTATTGTTTTGTTTTTCTCTAATGGCATCAAACAGGCTGAAGTTTGTCCACATGAAGACAATTTTTCAGTTCTGACCTTGTCTTTGTGGAGGCTACATCCTGTGTGAGTTTGTACATTGACCATCCATGTAAAGTATCAGCACTACCACACACTACATTTCCCAGGTATCTCTGTTGGCCCCGCCCCCTCAGACAGAGGTGATACAGGCGGTGTGTTTGGGGCGTGTCTGGACCAAAATGGAGATGCAGACAGGTGGACCAGTTTGAGTTCATTCGCTGCTCGTTGCTGGTTTGGGATTTTTCTGCTGTCGAGGATTAAAACCTTTAATCTGCAGAAGACCAGAAGACCTCGGCAGGCCGGACTCTGAGCCTGGCTGAACTCCCAGAGCTCCGGTGAGACACAAACTTCACTTTTCCTTTTGCTGGAGCTGTTTTCCTCTCATGCAGTGTGGAGACTTTTTGTTGTATTTTAACATTTTGAAGATCATGGATTCAGAAAGAGAACTCATGTTGGATTAAGAGACTGATCCAGACTGGTGAGTTTGGACTGTCTGGACTCTGGTTTATCATGGACTTTGTTTCTTGTACTGGCCTCTGGTTGGATATCACCCACATTGAGCCTATTAGTTGAAATAATTGAGATCAGTCTTGTTCCGTTAAATTACATCAGCAGTTTGTGTTGCTAATCTGTGCTGTGATAATGAAGATGAGATTATCATCTGATTGTTTTCATGTTTCTGTCCTGAACGTCTGAAGCTGCAGACCCAGTTTGTTTTGTTTGATGTTTCCATGAGTTCAGCAGCTGCAGGAGGTCACAGTGACATGAACCACATCACATGTCTGTACATGTCTTTTTTTAATTTAAATGTCTTTCATTCAGATTGTTATAATCTAACATTTAAAACAAAAGTCTGCAGCTCTTTGACCAGCTGACCAGTGAGTCAGTCACATGTGAGTCAGTCTGTCTAATCCTCCGTATTTCCAATAGTTAAAAAAAACAGCACTAAGTTACAATCTGGTTCTCCAATAATGTTTGGAGGCGTGGCCAACATGGGGGCGTGGCCAACATGGAGGCGTGGTCGACATGAACAAATAAAGTCCGACCACATGCAGGCTGAGGACAAAACAAGAAGAAAAAACAGGAGAGGTCAGAAAAAAATCTGGGAGAGTTAACACTGAGATCTGATTGGCTCGCTGTGGGGGGGCGGAGTCACACAGACAGGATGACACAATCACTTTATTCACCAAATGAACCATGTAGACAGAATCTGACCTGCAGTGAGGAGACCAGAACAGTTCACTGCACATTAAGAGACAATAAGAACAGATTAGCAGAATAACAATGTAAGGATAATAATAATAAACATGTGACTGGTGGTGGCCACACCCACTGTACAGCACACACACACACACACACACACACACACACGCACACACAGGGGTGTCTACAGACTGAGTCATCACCTGGCTCGGTCCCAGGGGATTTCTGTCCTGTTCGTGGGATATATATATATA
>OMLF01056639.1:1802-15463 GCA_900302615.1 Holocentrus rufus | reverse complement strand
AGCAGAAGCAGTGAAAGAAGTGGACCAGGGCACATTAGAGGAAAGGTGAGAGAATAAAAATAATTTACATAAAGATTAGGGTTAGGGTTAGAGCAAATTGAGTAAACAGATGAATTTGTGAGAATGTTTTGATAGTTTTTCATGAGCTTAAAATAACTCTTTTTGGTTTGAAGTGAGAAAGAGGAGCTTTGGATGTCTATTAGGACTGAAATGGAGCGGTGAGGACTTCTGCATTGATGTCATCATTCTGGCAAACACATCCCTCAAATAAAGGTTTCACAAATCACAAACTGTATTTTTTTTTTGGACAAACTAGACCAGATTTGAGAAGTCTAAGTCTTGTGGTTTTGGATCAGGACCTGGTCTAATGTAGTCTAGGTGCAAAAAATTGTGTTGAAATGTCCCTTTTGCATTTTCACAAATAGAATAAAGGTTTCACAAATCACAAACTGTATTTTTAAGGGTCCTCATCCTCTCTAGGATGAACTAGACCAGATTTAAAAATTCCAAGTCTTTTGGTTTTGGATCAGGACCTGGTCTAATGTGGTCTGAAGCTAACTTCAGCCCTGTCCAGCTGCAGCTACTTACTTCACAGTCGAAGTTACTGTGGTGTGGTTGTGTAAATTCAGTGGTGCAAGGTTTTACGAATTATTCGGACTGAGGTAACGTTAACGTTATGTCCATTTGTCTCTGTAATAACAGCTCCGAGTAGGGCATGGATCCTGTCACCCGAAGCAGAGGAACTGCACTAACGCCAGTAACGTTACTAAGCAAGAAAAATCACATATGACCACGTTAGCTCATTCGGAGAACCTAAACTCAGTTCGCTAAACAGATACACTTTATTATTTTTCGTCAACTTACCTGAATTGTGAACCTGCTCTGATCCACAGAAAACCCTTTAGATGATGGGATCTTGTCAACTGTAACGTCAGCCACTGCATCCTCGGTGGGGTTCTCAATGCGCAGAATAGCCGACTTGGATGTGCCCAATTTTACTGACCCAAATGATACAAACGGGGCCTTGGAAAACTGGATCAAACTCAAAACCGGAACATCGTTTTCCTTGTTGCTCTCGTCTTTCTTTATTGGACTGAAGTCCAAAAATCCCCTCTGCGTAGATATCACCGTTTCAGCCATTTCAAATAAATCGTAAACTGTAAATAGTTAACGTTACATGTTATTCCGTTTGTTAAACGCGGTGCCTAGCAATCCATATGGTTTGCAACTAAAGTTAACGGGTTGCAAATCCCCGTTTTGCCCTGCGTACGAATGTAACTACTAGCTAGCTAACGTTACAACACGTTTCCCTCAACAACAAACTCACAGACTGCCAGTTTGAAATTCGGACCTGTTGTTTGGTCAGCCAATAGTAGGCGAGGGATGGCTCCGTCTGGTCCAATGGTTGAAGAGTACAGCTCGATTCGCTATGAAGAAACAACTTTCAGCCAATCGGATATCGACTACGTGTTTAAACTGCCGTAAGCCGCGCCCTCTCAGTCATTCAAGAGTGGGAGGCGGAAAAACAGTATGGTTTTTCCGCCTCTGCTTCCTTTTGAGCGACATTAACGGGGTGTCCTCTCTCTCTGGCTGATGGCCAGTGTTTTGCCATTGAGTAATAAAATTGTTTGAATATACGATCTTTGCTGGAGAATTTGTAGTTTCGTATCCTGGGGAAGGCTGATTGAATGTGTCACACAGAACCTGCCTTGTTAGACACTTAGATGTTGAATATTAAGTTAATTAGGTATTTCGACACTTTTTTTGACCTATTATAGTTTTTGTTGCGCTAAAGCTGCCTGTTTTGCTCAAGGCAGTATGCACATACAGAGTGCAGAGGAGGCATCTGAAGCATAGCTCGCCGTGATCGTATAGTGGTTAGTACTCTGCGTTGTGGCCGCAGCAACCCCGGTTCGAATCCGGGTCACGGCAGTATTTTGAGCAGACACACCTGGCAATATCACAATATGTCAGTAACAAGTGCAAGGAAGTATGTTTCTACCCGCTATCATGTTGCACATTTGATTATTAAAGCTGTGAAATGTGAATGGAACAGGCAACTATATATCAATTTAAATTCACCCCCTACTTTCTCGCACCTCCACCTCCGAGTTATAACCTTACTTTTTTTGTTCCATTGTCGCCTCCCAGTCCTATCTCTGGGCAGATGGCGTTACTCACATTTCATATCGTATTTACATGCCATCTGTCGCCTTGATTTCATAGGAATGGATCTCAAATACGCAGGAGTCCGTTTTCCCTTCCCAATAAATTGCAAGTACACATCATGGCCAGCTGGGGGAAGCATGGCCAAGGAGTTGTGTGTGGCCCATAGACAAGAAGATGTGGGCATGTACACTACTCACAATAGCTTTTAATACCCCCAGAATGTTGAAATTGATGCCACATTGAAAAGGGTTATCTTTTTGTATTTTTTGGTATTGGCCCCAACATGTAAGGCGCACTGTACACAGTGAGACCATTCCGTGGAAAACGCAAAATAAGGTGTGTCTATCACCCTAATTCAATTGCCTCCCTATCCCAAAAATCACTGAAGTGAAACAAACACCTAATGGATGAAATCCACTGAGGATCTCACAATATCCCTAACTTATTGTGAGTAGTGTATGTCATATGAACACATGCGCACCGGAGGTTAGAAGGGTGAGGGAGTTGTCACGTCTCAGTTAAGCTGATGCCGAACTTTTTTCTTTCAAACATTTTTAAGGAAGGTGCTGAGCCAGTACCAACAATGGTAAACAATCTTGGAGATGTAATGCAATTTGGCTGGACCCTTGTGTCCTACAGGCTGGTGCCCTCCTTCCGATTGAGTGACCTATAGGTTCAAAAGCAGCATTGATGGAAGGCATTTCATCTGTGGTGTTTCCACTATATGTAGGCTCTTCAAAACTGGTGCTCACAACTTACCTTTAGTAGCACACATTGTTCAGCAGTGGGTGTTTGATGCCACATGGACGTTGTCATACTCTCCTCTCTTATTTTGAAAGTGGCATGCCAAACTATCAGTAAGGGGATTCTTTAAATGTCTGCACTCTTAGCAGTCAAGTGCAGATTCACCAGGAATTCTTCAAACCCTCCAGACCCCAAAAAGAGCTGTGCATCGACTACCACTGATACATTAGTACAGTTTATGGAAGAAAGAAGAAATATATTTACTGAAAAACAACACTAGATTTTTTAACTGTATACATATACTGATTGCTGATTGAGCACTTCCTTATCTTGCATGGAAACATACATTGCATTTTTCCGCTCGAAATGGTGCAAACATGCCTCTGTGGAAAACACATAAGGAACATGCTTTTATAAGCAGGGCACAGTTTTAGAGGGGGAGTGTGAATCAGAAGAGCTGCATGAGGATGAGTTCCAGATGAAATGTAAAAAGAATATCACTGTTGCAGCAATAATCTGGACATTTACAGAGGAAATACTATCTAACATTGGTGCTCTGCTCTCTGCTCTGCTGTTTGCTCTAATGTATGGAAATGAGTGCACTGGTGTGAATAAAATAGTAAAATATGGACACTTGAACTTGAGAGGTGTGTTGATATTTTGTAAAAATGGATCACAGTAGCCCAGCAGTTGTACAGCAGACTTGAGAGGCTGCCAGCCAATGGTGGTAAACCACACATGTTCTCAGAAGAACAAAAAACTGCCACAGTCAGCTTGGCTCTCACCAACAATGCTGTTTGACTGTGAGAATTACACAGCAGAATGATGGAGGCATTTTGTCATCTTATGCTGTATACTATTCTGTGCAATACTGTCACACTGTATACTGTTCTGTGCTATTACTACGCAACAATGTGAAATTCTACTGTGCAATTGTGTGCTGTCTGTACAAAATGATGTATACTGCTGTATTCCACGCATATTCAATGAGGACTTTTAATCCACATTACATTTAGGCTAATTGGCACTTGTGTTTTATTTTACCACTTGACTTACACGGAGATGTTTTACTAAAATATCTGCTTCTTTTTATTGTATTTATTTGTTTCTATGTCCAGTAATTGTTCTAAGAATTTCAAAGTCAGTTGTAACTGCAGTTATTCTGTGCAAATGATACATAAAAACCTTGAGGGAACTGATGGAATGAGCATTTCAACTATCAACTTTATCCTTCACCATAATTAAAATGAAACAAGTTTACCTTAATCCATTTTAGAAGAACTGTGAAAGGTTAAAACAAACTATTTGTTTTGTGAGACTTTGCCACCCTGTAACACACCAGTGATTTATTTCTGATATAATCACATCTTGTGTTTTAGGAGATGAGGCAGCATACAAAAGGATTAAGTGACAAAGAAGAGTGATGCCATGTTGTGGATGTTCCTGGTCAGCATCAAGACAAATCCTGTTTCCACCAGACTGCTCTGGCAGCCCTGCAAGTTCTCCAGTCTGTTTCTTCCACCCTACAACCACTTCCATGACCCAGCACAGGGGTTTATCTTGGACTGGCAGTGGAAGATGAATAGTTGAAATGCTTACAGGGACATAGTACTGGAGTCCTGCCTGGAGTAGAGCAGGGACAGCAGAGGGTGTTACTGCCTGTGATGTAGACAAAAACCTGAGTGAGCCCACAGACAGGAGGACAAGGAATGAGTAAACAACCTCTTTCTTTCTTTCTTTTCCAGCAATGAGTATATATGCTTAATTTAGTTGGATACTTCAATATTATTTTTAATTTGTTTTTTACTTGAATTCCTCTGTATTACATATTTCTCTGACTGTTCTTGTCTGCTGGCACATTATATTGAAAAAATGATATGGGATTTTAGATTGTTTTTTGTTTGCTTGCTTTGTTTTGTTTTGTTTTGTTTCGTTTTGTTTTGTTTTGTTTTTACATGTATTTTCACATTAACACTCTTTCATTAATGACCTAGATTGTAGTTACATGTTGCAAAATGTATAGAGATTGGTTGCTCAGTGGAAAAAAAAAAACAGACAAAGTTACTGTCCATAAAATACTTCCATTTTAACTGAACATCATGAAAAAATCTTGAAGAATTGCAGAATTTGTGTAATGGTGAGTCTAGAGGCAGTGTGTGAGAAAAAAATGTAAGAGCATCCATTGTAAAACAAAGGAACTCACCTAGAGCCTGTTTTGTTCTTCCTGGTTTCCATGTTGAACCAGTCAAATTATTAGTGTTTGCATTTTAACCACTGTGTATTAATCATGAGGCTACCAGTGCTTTATGAATAGGCTTGTGTATGGAGCTTTGCACAAAAACATTAAAAGAAATGTTTTTCCGTTCATCCATTCTTTGTGTGTGATTGTGAAATACTGTAACATCATTTGCAGAGGTCATATGTCTCAAATTCCACTATAATTGATGACTGTGATTATCCTCCCCTCTTTCTTTCCTCTCTTCTCATCTGGACTGAAACATGCTGGATTGTTTCAAAACCACACAGTACAATGTTTTTTATACTCTCACATCATTATGCTCACTCATTCAGTTTGAGCATATTTATATAATGTGCCGTGTATTTAGATTGCCGTAAACCCGCCAGTTTTGAGGAAAATGTGTCAGATATATTGCAGTTTGAGACTGAGGAGATTTTATGCATTAGCTTGCAGTGACTGTACTGTACACATCCAGAAATTGATTTTTGCAAGATTTTAAGCAGTTGTGATGCATCCAGCAAACAGGCCGGTGATGAAGGAGGGAAAGTTTCTGTCATTTGTCTTTTGAAGGCCCCATACATTGCATGTTATTTATTGTTTTAGATAGAAATACAAATTTTCCCAGTTTCTGTCTCTCAAATAAATACACATTATTCTATGTGTAATTTCAAAAACTTTTCCTGGGTTTATATCCAGCCTAGTGTGAATTTAGATGTTAATTCAAGGCTTAGCTCCACAGCATTGCTCTATCAGGCACTTTTAGTGTATTGTTGTTGTCATTAGCATGTCTAAAGGCAGTGGCTTGACCAAAAGGCACAAGTTCCTACCCCCTGCTATATCCATTTGTTTGAAAACTGTCCCCTCTTTCTCTTTATCTCTCCTCCCCGTTCTCCTTACTTGTGTCTTTCTGAGATATGCTAATGTAAATTCTCTGTGTGCCATTTTCTAGTCTTAGAGAACAAAATACAGAATAGACAATATAACGTTAGCTGCACTCAATTCCTGATTGTTCATTTAGGAAAAAGTAACAAAATGGTACTGTACATTACAAACCATATTATTAATACCAGGCACATTAATATCGTCGTTTTTGTACGTTCAACTTGTAACTGCAATATTTCCGACAGCTTAAAAGGGCCATATTGTTGTCACCAAGGAATTTGTGACATTTTTTTTTATCTCCGCCTTTTTCAGTTCAGCGGAATCACGTGACCCTGATGCCAGCCAATCCCGGGCCAGAAGAACACGGCTCGTAATTTTGAACATACGGGCTGCAGACGGGTTTGATAGTGTATGTTGTTATCAATGTGGTGAGTCAGTAACTGAAAGTAAGATAAAAAAAAATGTTTGGGTGATTAATGGATATTTACAACTTATCGTTTCGGATGATTTTAAAATAAGCTACGTTTTTGATATTGTGATAATCATGGATTCTCATGTTATCACCCCGGGACCCTACCGAGCCACTAAACTGGTAAGTTAAGTAGTTAACGTTAGCTAGCTTGCTAAAGCCACGGTATAAGTTTAGTCACATCAACTATAGCCGTTGGGGTCGTAGAGTTTTATAGTTAGGTTATATTTGCCAGTGGGCTTCAAAACCAACCGTTAGCCAGTAGCTTCGCTTGTTTATCGCTTGTAGCCTTTTCTGAATTCCTGAGTGATCGAAGTATTGATGGGTTTGACCACCTCATCTACGTGGTCAACCTAACGTATCAAGCTGTTTATCACCCCTTCAGTCAAAATACAGAATACTTTGTGGTGTGTAATTCCTTGGTACTGGGGCTTATGAATGAATTTAGACCAGTCTCTTCTTTGAATTTATAACTAATATTTTAGTTGCCTTGCAATTACAGTCGTTAAAACGCATTCCCATTTGAACGTTACCTAACCTCGTAAATAAAGTGCTTATTTTAGTCAGACAGTCGCAGTTGCAATCCCCTGTGTAACGATACGGTTATGATTTGACAACTTTAAAAACTGATTTAGTAATTTGCCCACAACTCTGACTGCCTTGCACTGCTGATTGATGCGTCTTGAATGTGTGTCTCATGAATTGATTGTCCTGTGTAGCAGGAAAATGTCCTTCACATTGCATGAACTTGGGGCAGTGTGAGCACTTGCCAAGCAATGCATGTTGTTATGAGCCTGGTTTAGAAAGCAAGATCAAAGCTCATATTCAGTCCACAACTCTCTCTCTCTCTCTCTCTCTCTCTCTCTCTCTCTCTCTCTCTGTCTCTCCAGTGAAAAACAATGATGCAGTCATTTTTGTTGGAGGCATATCTATATATCTATATAATACTCTATGGCAGATGATAAATCTTGGATGTTGAAGTTTTCAGTAGCAGCCATTCTGTCTCCTCAATCATGCTTCATGGTAGCTCCTTCTATCAGCACCTCAGGCTGTGTTTATTCTAGAAATTCTGATTTGTGGGATGAGGTTGGCTAATTGATTGATAATAAGCTAATTGATCAGAGGCCCATATCATTTGGGTTCATCGTGTCAATGTAGGTCCCCCAGGATACACAGTGCTACCTTTCTCTAGAAGATAATAAATTGGGTAACAACATCAGTAGGTTAACTCTGCATAAACAGGACAGCCTATGCTAAATTCTCTCTTCGTCCTCCAGTGGAATGAGGTGACCCGTCTGTTTCGGGCTGGTATGCCCCTCAAGAAACACCGGCAGAACTTCCGGCACCACGCCGCCTGCTTCACTTCCACCGCCGCCGTGGATTGGCTGCACCAGCTGCTCCGCAGCAACAGCAACTTCGGCCCTGACGTCACCCGGCAACAGACAGTGCAGCTCCTGAAGAAGTTCTTGAAGAACCATGTGATCGAGGATGTGAAGGGCCGCTGGGGGACAGAGGATCTGGAGGACAATAACACACTTTACAGGTTAGCTCCTGAAAGAGAGAGAGAGAACTACAAGTCCAGGAAACATCTTAAAATTGTATTATTATAAGTCTAATTTTGTTTACCTTAACTGAAGACATTAAATTAATGAATGAAATTATTTGCATAGCCCAGCGCTTTTTAAAAAAAAAATTTTTTTTGTTGCAATCAAACTCTTTGTAGCAACTTTGTACCTCTACAGCAGGTTTAGAAGAGTTGCTGTAGAACATTTAAAGGTTTGTGAGGGGATGTAAAATGATTGGGAGTCTGTAGTGTTGGAAGTTGCTAAATGGTCTTGAATCCAGCTGAAGTGCACTTAAATGTGTCATTTTAGATGTTGTTTTACCACTTAAGTGTTTGACCCTTTAACTACTTGTCATTTACTTTCTGGAACTGACTTTTTATTTTTATTCTTTTGCTTGCATATCTAGACAGCAACACAGCTCCAAGCACTAGGGACAGTTTTGGCCAAATTCGCTTCACAACTTAAGTTAAAAGCAGGAAAAACCTGCATTTACTTGGTGGAGATTATGCTCCCTCATGCAAAATAAATCAGTCCACCTCTTCTTTTTTCCCCATAGGTTCCCCTCCACTTCTCCTCTGAAGCCCATTCCCTGTCCGGCCCCAGCTGCAGCCCCAACGCCCGGCCCCTTTAAGAGGAGCCTTTCCCTAAGAGACAAGGAAGGTTTATTCAGGTTCAGGAGCATCAAGAAGTCTGACAAGGAGACACAGGTGAGTTAGACTGGATGTCAACTATTACTCCAATATCGGCTATATAGCATTCAAGCTTGAAAAATGTAGTTGTACTTTCTTGCTTCTGTGATAAATTAGTCATTTTAATCAAGGTTATTTTTACAATGGCGGCCTGAAAATACGTTTAAATCGGTCACTTATTGTGGTTCTTGCTCTGTTTGCCCCTTTCAGGAAAATGAAGACCCTGCCCTCCAAGCCCAGGCAGAGGAGGCCAATCAGAGGACAGGAGAGCAGCAGGCGCAGAGACGAGAACTGACCGAAGAGGATGTACAGGAAGTCTGGAGACACATCACCCTGACCCAGTAAGAACACACACCTAATGTTACTAGAAAAATCAAACGAAAGGTTGTGTTGAATGAAAATTGGATGCATTGCTTTGTTTATTTTCCTATATCCATACCATAAACCATGGGGCAAGGGTGCAGTCTTATTGAGAATATCATAGAATAAATGATACTGCAATCATTAGAATGAACAAAGAACATATGCCACATAAAACATGAGCATATGAAGATGGCCTGAAGTCAGAAGAGAATGAGATTTTCCATGTGAAATTACACTTTGTGTTTCAGCCTGCAGAAGATCCTGGGTCTCGCATCCCTGCATGAGGTTTTAGACCAGCGTTATGTGAACCCACAGAACATCATCCATAACATGAACAGAGTCAACAAGCATGGAGTAGTCACACTGGACGACAAGACCAGTAAGTCTGATGGCAAACACTGTCTGTGTGCCTCACTGCACATCACTCTTCTTGCCTGTTTGTTACCCAATGACGATATTTCAGTGTTTTGTGCAAACTTCTGATATGCGGTTTTAATTGAAAAGCAAATGAACCTTCCCATGGTCTGGAAAGGCTGCAGGCTAATATATCTATCAGTCTAACTTATCAATCATCTCTCTAGATGACCTTCCCCACTGGGTTTTGTCTGCCATGAAGAGCCTGGCCAACTGTAAGTAGCAGCTCGCTGTCCTCCTGCAGAAACCCTGCCAAATACTGAGCAACTGGAAAAAATGACCTTGTCTGTTCTATTTTCTTCAATGCCTGTATTTGGGAGATGAGTGTCAGTTTTCATTGAAATTAGAAATGAGAGCATGCTTCACATTGTCATATTAGATCCACCTGACATCCGTTCCAGGTCAGAATGTGGGATGTGTTAAACTTAGGCAGTACATCGTCATCTCATCACAGCTGCAGTAACTTGTTGTTGGTTTCCAGGGCCAAAGTACGACAGCGCCCAGCCGTCCTACCCGGGCTTTGAGAGAGACGTCTTCAAAACAGTGTCTGATTACTTCTACAGCCTCCCACAGCCACTGCTCACATACCAGCTGTATGAACTGTTTATCAATGTGCTGGGTAGGTATTGTGCCAAGCGCAACCTTTTCTACAAGTTTGAATCCATGTTTGTTTTGTCTTTCTAGGTATAACTTACAGTTTCAGTCAGGCGGCCAACCTTTGGCCCCTGCTCAGCTGAAGACGCATCACTTCTCTTTTTACTTTATGTGATAAAGCTCTTTTTGTTTTTGTTTTTTTGTTTTGTTTTTTTTGATTGTTTGATGGGCTGGAGTTGTGTAATACAGAATGTTGCTCTTGTAATCACACAAGGAAAATTTACAAACTATGGTGTGGCATTATTAGGATTTAGACTTGTTAAGATCCTTTTATGATTTTAAGTGGCTCATATATCTTTAATGTTGGAAAACGTGATCACATTAACCCGGATGGTAAGTGGTACAGTGAAATTAGCAGCTCCATCTACTCACTCTACAAGTTACTCAGACTCTCAGTCAGGAGTTATATGAGCAATAATTGCTTTATGGATTGAAAATGTCACCTGTGAATGAAGGCATGTCTTCTGACGTGTGCATGAGATGTTCCAGTGGTTGATCTGTGTACGATACAGAGGATCCCTCTGAGTTCTGGCAGCTCAAGCAGGTTGACGTGCCAACACTGCTACGTCCGTGTTGTCCAGTGCTTTGACCTCTAACAATGTCTGATGTCTATTGTTGTTGCTCTGAGCCCTAACAAATGTTTTGGTTGTTGCTGCTTTTGTTTGTCGAGCCCTAACAGCGAGGTATGTGTGTGTGTGTGTGTGTGTGTGTCGCTGTGTGTCGCTGTGTGTCGTCTGTCTGATGGTTCAGTATGTAGAGTGAAGGTTTGAGCTGACTAACACGCTCCCAGTGTCCCCTCTGTCTGCCTGCACTGACACTCTGCCTGCAAAACTTGTCTGTGTTTCTCTGTCTGTGTCCTGTGTCAGTGCTCTGTGGGTACGTTGCAGCGCCCCCCGTGCCTCAGCGTGGGAAGCGCAAGCAGACCGAGCCCCCCTCTGTCCCGCCCCCCGCCAAGACGTCGTTCCGCTCCACCGAGTGCCTCCTCCTGTCGCTGCTGAGGCAGGGAGCGTGCGACGAGGCTGACTCGCCGATGAGGGAGGTGTTCGGCGCCAAGCTCCACTCGCGGCTGGCGGCGCTGAAGGGAGACGTGGCCAGGCGCCGGGCCAGCGTTTGCGATGGACAGATAACAGGCGGCCGTCTGAGCCAATCCCTGAAGCCTCACCTCCGGAGCTGCTCACTGGAGACGGTCCTGGACAACTCCGCCCCTCTGGCCCAGCAGCAGCTCTTTCTGTCCAATGACAGCCTGGCATCCTGCGTCCGTAGCAACAGGCTCCAGGATGACGGCGACTCACATGGGAGCAGGGATGACAGCAGCGCCACCACATCATCTCGCAACAGCCCCGAGGCTGTATCTGTTTCCGCAGAAACACCCTCCTCCTGTGAGAGTGTTCCAGATGGCAAAAACAGGAAACGACTGTCTGTGGTTTCTATGGCAACAGTGCCAGTCACAACGAGGCCACACCCCTTACGGCCGCGGAGCATGGGCAGCTGTCTGGATATTGTCGCGAAGACCAGGGAGGAAGTTGCCAAGGGAACCAGGGGGCGGGGCCGAGCCGCCAGCTGCCTGAATGTGAACGCTACTGGAAACCCACTGCGCTCCCACTCTTCTTCCCATCCCTCCTCTTCCTCCTCTCCCTCCTCTCATCCCTCCTCTTCATCTGCTGCCGGGTCTCACACTGCTGCAGGACCTAGCGGGCCCAGACCGGCCTGCAGCACCTCTTGTCTTTCGACCCTCCCCGGTCCCGCGGTCGCCCAGCGCTGCCTGAGCTCTCTGGACGTCTCCAGGCCGCCTCGACCTGTCTCACTGTTCAAACCACCTGTCTGTCTGCTCGCCAGCTCCTCCCAGCCCCCCCAACCCAAACCTGACAACAGTAAGAGCCCCCTCTACCTGTCTGCCTGTCTGTTGATACATGTCTAATATTACTAACAGCATCTAACACCTAACCAACCTTAGTACTAGAGTTTATTAGAACTCATTCATAAAGAATCTCTAGAAAATCCCAATTTTGTTCCACTCAGAAGGTGAAGTGATGAGATTTTCACTCTGCTATTCCTCAACGTTTCTGTGTCAGCAGTTTATTTGCCAGGTTCCATTTGACATATTTCTATAGGCTTTAGACAGACTTGTAGACCCACTGCCCATTCTTTATAGGCTAACTGAACTATAATTTTCAGCTATAGAGTGATCAGCATATACATCATACTCTCCAGTATCTTCAAATCCAGTCAAGAAGTTCAAGTCTGTACTGTATTTTAAAAGAAAAAGTGTGTCAGTTAAGTAAAAGAAGAAAGAAAGGCTCTTTTCTGTACAGCAAATGAACAATATATAAAAGTCAGCTTGGTGTCGTCTCAAAGGAGGTTTGCAGCGGTTGGAAAATAGCAATGAAAAATTTTGAAAACCCTTCTCTTGTGCCTGAATTTGGTGATCTTTGACTGGTATCAATTTCACACCAATTTCACATGTAATGTTTTCATTGGTGCAAAGCAGATTTTGTCAGTTTCGTCAGACCTGCCTCATCAATATTTTCCACAAGCGGAAACAAAAGGATGAGAGAATAAATAGATAAAGGGTAATTGAGCTCACTGACAGACAGTTAATTAAAATTCAACTTGTCAACTAGATTGTTTTAATTGTTGATACATGTAAGTCACACATGTAAGCTGCTTGATGTTGGCATGTGGTGTTTTTTCTCCACGCTGCTTCTTTTAATACGTGCAATTTCCCAACCTCCTGTCTACTGCAGTGTGGCAGTCAGGGCACATGGGGATTAAAGAGGTAGCTGTGTTACTGCATGTAGTGGTGACAAAAGACCACAAAGAAAAATCTGACAATTTTGAAAGTGATTTGTGAAATTTGATTTTGCAGTGCTTGTATTTTTTTTTGTACCAACCTGCAAAAATATGTTTTGGCAGGAAGCATACAACAGCCTTTAAGTCGACGCTCTTGATTTTTTTCACGAATAAATGGATGTTATATTTATCTGGATCGTGCAGTTTCAAACACATTCTCCACCAGTAGGGGGAGACAAAGTGTTCAGACAAATTCCCAATTTTAGCTTTAACAGAAAAGGTTCTGGTTTACCGTCTGTGTGTCCATCAACATTAATGTGTCCTTCTGTAAGACTCTGAGCTCATTCATTGTAAGTCACATAAGAGCATCAGCTAAATGCTTTAAATTGAAATATAAATCTGTTCTGCTCCCACAACTAATTTTACTGCACTCACATTGTGAAAGTTTATTAGAATAGAGAAGACTGATATTTACAGATCTTAACTGGCTTCACTCTTCTTGCTCTGTAGCTGTAGTTGATCTTATTTTCATCCATTCATCCATCAATCCATTCATTCGTCCATCCTAGTGAATGTGATGTAGCAGTGATGGATGAATGTTGGCATAAAGAGTGAATCGGTGTTAAAATTCGGTATTGATTGTACCACTGGTTCTGTACTGACTTCTGTTCCACCTACCATCA
>OMLF01056635.1:60011-72257 GCA_900302615.1 Holocentrus rufus | reverse complement strand
TCAAAGGTGGAAACCTGCCTGAAAATGTGTTTTTCCTCTCCCCAGGTACAATCGTACCGCCGGCAGGCACAAATCATTACGTGGGTGTCAATATAGCCGCGTGTCCTTCATTACTGCTTGTACAAAACATCTGCAGAGAAGCTGCACATTATTTTTTCCAACTTAGTGGCTTTTTTAGGGGGGTGTGAAATCAACTTACAACTTATTCACTCTGAGGAATTTATGTTTTAAAGTGCAATCTCTGCCAATACAAGTGCCAAGGAGTCTGCAAGAGAAAGTTAGAGAGAGAGAGAGAATAATGTGGGAGGGGTTAATGATGCCATTCTTGCACCTTGGCAACATGATCCTTATAACCATTTCCATTAAGTCATGGCTGAACCTATTTCATTATTTTATTTGACCTTTACAAAAGGTTAGTTGTAGTTCAGCTCTGTGGATATCATTGTTCTCCCAACCGAAACAACGAAATATCAGTCACAGTTAAACTAATATATCATAAGTAAAAAGGGCAAGGGCCAATCTCGCCACAAGTCAAGTGGAAAAGGGGGTCATTCACGTTGTTTGAACATTGTTGTGATAATTGCAAGTGCAAAATTTAAACAGCATCCAGCTCATTAAAATCAGCCACAATTTAACCACTGGGCCATGTAACATTCTTCAGCAAATTTATCATCCTTCCCAATTCTTATATTGAATGTGACCAATACCCACATCTCTTGTAATACATCATATTATCCATTTCACTAGCACTTGTGCTTTATACTGCCTTTCTAAAACTGGTTCCATTCAAATGTGAAGGGAAGCGCGTCTCCTAATTTAGTCCATGCTTGGGACAAGAATTAGGGAACAAATCCTTAGAGAATAACAAAGTTTTGGAACAGAGACCTTTTTACTATTCCAACAGGGGATTAAGGTAAGGGGATACTCATCTTAAAGGATAGAATTAGGTTAGAGCAGTGAGTTCGCTCAAGGAAAACTTCTTGTGAAGCTTTGCCTGGCTGTGCCAGCTGGGCTTATGTCTGCAAAAATAGAAAGAAGCAATGCAATGAATCCCTTCTTGCAGTGACATTCTATTTTGGTGGGAACCTTTACATTTGCTGGGACAAAACATTTAGGAAAGAGTCAACAGAGAGGGCAGTGGATTGACAAATTGGCTCATACTTTACGTACATATTTGTGAATTGTGAATTCATCAGCATTGAAATGTGTCTTGAGGAGCAGCATAAACCCAGCTGGAGGCCAACGAGTAGCACTCTGCCCTTCACCCTGTACACTGAAATCTATTCATATCATACCAAAGAGATCAGGCTATTTTCCTTCAGAGATGGCAATTTCAAGTTTGGGGACAATAAGCCGGTCAAGGTTGCTGTCTAATAAATGAGTTCTTGTCATGTTTGCAGATGCTCAAGGTCCCAGCCGCCACCAGCTGGGATATGGGAGGGTCCCTGAAGCTGATGCGGCTATGATCAAGAGCACATAACAGACACATGCCTCTGAACTGGCTAACAAAAGCTATTTGGATGTGGGAATTCTCTATTGTTCCCTGCTCTCATCTCTCTCTTTCCCCCTGCCATGTTCCTCTTCTTCTCCTACTGTTAAAAACCGGAAGGCATATTCATGAGGGAAGCATAATTAACCAGTCATAGTTTGGAAGGCTTCCAGATGGATGAGTTATTATTGCCATTATTGATACTGGCTGGTATGAGCCCTGCTATCTGGGATTAATGCTGTTAGAATTTAGAAGCCCGACACCATCTCACCACTTAGTCCCATGATGAATAGTGTTAGGCAAAGTCGTTTGCACTGACACTCACTTACTTCCCCTCATTTTATGTACTTTGCTTGCCTTATTAAGGCTCTTACCACTGGCTTAATTGCCTATTTAGAATTCTCCTCTTTGTGACCTAGATGTGTTTTATTTGGTGAATGTAATTAAGTTACCTGTAAATATCTTTGCTAGAGCCCCATCCATCTCTGTTATGTGGGCACTCTATTTTTGTTTTAATTAATTTAATGGCTGCTGTGTCTGGACACTGTTAACCTCAATGAAACCAAGAGGAGAAATTGGTTTCTGTCATGTGAAAGGCAAGGCTTCTGCGGGGCTCTGAAGCTCGATAGATGCAGTGCGCTGTGGATTTAGATCCCGCTGTAGTCACAAACTGTACTTCAGTAGGCTTGATAGAGATAAACTTAGCATGGGGATGTTTTGGAATTTCAATGAACGTGGAGCATTTGTTCTAAAACAGACGACAACGAGTAAGGAATAATTTACAGCCAGCCAGCCATTATTGCAAAATAAACCCTGACAGGGAGAACAGGACTATCACTCTGAAAGGGTTTATTTTGCAATAATGACTGTCTGGTTGTATATTATCCTGCTTATTACACGGCTTGCAAATATTAATTTTGAAATGATCTTATTAGCCTTGACACTGCTTAAACAAATCCAACCAACAATGCACTTAGATTCGATATGCATCCATAACAGTTAGACATGTCAGTAACTTTTCAGCTAGCCAGCTACACATTATAGACGACATTCCTTGCTGTCCGCGTTGTTTTCCTCTAGTTTCCTTTTCTCTTCTGCTGATAGCTCGTTTCATATTAGCCAAATAACTTAAAAGTGATATCCATGTTGTAATGACCTTTTGACTCCAGTAGGTGTCATTGTTAGCTGGCTTGAATAACGTTATTAAATGGACTGGGGTTGCGCGGAGTGATCTATCAAACCTGCTTGAAGTAATGTAATAGGAACTGTCAGTTAGATCTATTCATAACAACAGTCATTATTCAGAAATATTGGACCACAGATTGCTCCAACTGACCAATCAGAATTAAGTATTCCAAAGAGATGTGGTATAAAATATGACACCAACTTACTTACTGCTTAGGTCACTTTTGTTTATTCCATTCATTTATTTTATTTTTCATTATTATTTCCTTTCTTTTAATAACCAGGGCACCCTGGTCAGATCAACATTTTAATTCATAATTACAGTAAATGGTGCTTTTGCACCAACTACTATCATGGTTCATTATTATTATTATTTCTATTATCATTATGGTTTAATCATATTATGGTTTAAACATTTTATTTGATCAATTTGACTTTTTACGTCATTCCACACATCTTATAAATCAACTTATGCCCTTACTGTCAGATTTAATTCAGTGTTGATACTTAATATAATATGATATTCTTTGTAGAACAGATATTTTTGTTTGTTCATGGAAAAAAATCAATGTATGGAAATATTTTTTATATCATGTTGTATCGTTATAATTTTTCAAAATAAAAACACTGGGAAATGCATTGGGAAAAGAAGAAGAAGGAGAAGAAGAAGAAGAAGAGGAAGAGGAAGAAGAAGGAGAAGAAGAAGAAGAAGCTGGAAAGTAACTTTTGAAAGCCAGAAATCTTAGTACTTGGCCAAGTAATTGTGAAATCACTGGTATTGATCAACAAACATTACTTTTTGTACATGTTTTTTTGTATCGTTTTTAATATGTAAAAAAAGACACACTGGGAAAAATGACTACAGGTTGGAAAGTGACTTCTGAAAGCCAGAAATCTCAGCACCTGGCCAAGTAATCATGGAGTCATGGGTATTGATCAACAACCCTATCAAACCCCTGCTGATGTATTGTGGCCATTTTGTGCTATTGGACAGTAAAAATCTTATTCATTGCACCTTTAAATCCAGCCTTCTAATCATACGATTCTTTCACCTTTTCTTACATTCCCATTGGAAAACTCCCAAAATGGACATTTGTCCAATTTCTGCTCAATGCTGATGGAAGGCACATGCTATATACTGTAATATCAGCCAAGATTCAATAAACATACAGTACAGTCCCTCAAGGGAATCCTGATATGTGGAGTATCCATTAAGAAATGGGACATATCCCATCACTCTCCCCACCTCCTGCCCCAAAGAGAGGGGAGGACATGGAGGATGCCCCCCAGAAACACTTAAATGACACGACGGAACAAGCTCTCCCCCTTATTAATGTGCTCCTTTACAAGGCAACACACCGTGCACGATCCCCCCCAGGACAGGGAAGTGCAATGACTGTAGCAAGTGGGTCTGTTCATTTTTTTAAGTTGGGAAACCTGTCCTTAAAGGTACCACATTAAAGTGAAATGCTACTTGACTGCGTTGGTAGGTCACAGTCATGGTTTAGTGTGTTCTGTGCTCTAGATTTCACAGACGCTCGTTTTATTTTTAGCTTATTTAATTTTATCTCATTTTATTATTGCTCTTTTTTAGGTCCTTGTTGTTATTCTTTTTAGTTAGAGGTTTATTCCAAAACCAGAGTTTGCTCAATGTTGTGGCAGTGTTGAGCTTTATAGGCACAGTAGGTCGTTCCTATGCTGAAATACAACCAATCTATACATACAACAGGTGTAGTGGTTCATTCACATACTCGTCTTTCTCTCTTTTTAATGTTTAATTTTGTTTAAAGCGATTGCATTGCATATGATAGTACAAAATGTACAATATAAATAAAGTTTGATTGATTGAGAAGTTGACTTTTTTTTTTCAACTTGCATTTGGGTCAGTTCTTGTTAACAGGCCAAATTACTGGGTATTTGCAAAGACCGTGCAAGACAACAGATATCACAATATATTGGATAACAATACAATTTGTATCAAAATACATTGCAGTACTCTGCGGAATTGACTGAAAATGTATAAAAAGAGCTCAAAATACAACCTAGTAGACTAGACTAGAATATACAACATATATGATAAATCAAGTGAAGAGCTTAATTCAAAATTCCCATTTCAGTGTATAAAACAGAATTCGTACAATCGTGCATTAAAATGTAGATGTCATGACATCATATGAAAATGAAGTGCATAAATGATACATACTAATACAAGCAGCCAGATAATTGATATAATTGTTATGTTGTTATTGCTGAAAATAATATAATGATTCTTGGCTGTATTCATTTTTTTTTTCTTTTTGCACAGCTGTAATTCACATGACATCAGTTTGCATATGCAAGGTAGCGACATTGCAAATGCTCTGCCAGAGGGAAATATCCTTTAAAGGTGAAGCGCAATCCCTCCTTTGTCCAGTCATCTTAACATTATATCTTTGTAAACTCTTGGCAGGGTAAATAAACCAAATTTTAAATAGAGAAATGCCTATTGCAACCAAGTGGCAGTTAGTTTGTCCGTGATATGTGTTCACAGTCCAGGGGACAGGGCTGAATGCTTGGGTGGTGTTGTACCTATTAAAGGTGGTGCTTTAGAATGGGTGAAATGCTTACTTTGATTTCCCTCAGGCCTTTTGCTCTCTGAGCTGAATGAAAATGTCCCTTCTCTGGCTGTATAAAAGGAACAACCCGGCGCACAAAAACACACACATGCACACGTACGGTAGATGCACAACAGTGTGTGCACACACACTTGCACGCGAGCCCCACAGACACACACACACACAGATTTTATTGGCCTGTGCTCCTGCAGTCCACAAAATTTTAAGAGTTAAAACATTGCTTCATTATTGAATGACCTTGTGTGCATTATGGAATATGATGGATGCAGGGATGTAGTGCGGCATGACAAGAGGATGGATTGTGTTACACCAGCCAGCAAGTTTGCGCTTGACACAATAGTACTCACATTTCAGAGCAGAGCTGAAAAATTATACAACAGAGGACAGTGCTGTGAGTCCGTGTTTATTGCGAGGTGCATTTTCAGCAGCAAAAAAAAAAACAAAAAAAAACGTGCATTGCTTTTGCGCGGCCACCCACTCACACCTCTCTCCCTCTCTCTCTCTATCCCTGCCTCCCTCCATCTCTTTGCTGATCAAAACAAAACACAGGGGTATATTCATGTGGCATCCTGATCTGAGATCTCTGATCCCTAATTGCACACGAGCAATGGATGATTCTCAGGGGTGGAGGGAGCAGATGTGCACTGTGGCCAGAAGCGCTTTGAGTTTGCATTGCAGAGGGGGGCTTTGGTTGGCCATTGGCAACTAATACAAGCTCACTCACTGCAGGTGGTGCAAGTTGTGGGAGTCCAGAGGTCTTTGTTGGTGTGTGTGTGCATGAACAAGAGAAAGGGAGAGAGGAGAAATTGCCAATAACCATTCCCTCTAGTCTCATCACACATAAAGCTACAGGCTATTATTAATCATTTAGTAGGCATCATAGTTTGGTTCACTGCTCATGCACAGCACCTGTCAAGCCAAGCTGTCGCAGGGAGGGTTCCATTTGATTAAGTCTCTTTAGCCTTCACATCCTCCCATCAAAGGTCACTGTGCATCCTCGTCTGATAGAAGCCCTCATACTTGCTCTTAATTCATTCATTTCGCCACGCAACCCCAAAAATTGAGCCTATTTATACAAAGCAATCAGAATTTCTCGCTAAGTCACAGGCTGTGCGAGCTCACTTGAATTTTTAATTTTTTGAAATACACAATTTGTTTGTTGTGCAATGCAAATTCTCAGGTTTATTTATTTAAATCTTTGTTGCTATAACCGTTCATAGCTGTGGTGATTCTGCACTGCATTCAAAGATCACCTGTCAGTCATCCAGGTCGGACGGTGCTGTGATTCTCCTTGGATTTTCTGTTGATGAAGTTTAAAGGGGCGCTATAAATTGCCGAAGGCTGATTGCGGCGAGGCCTGTTTAGACTCAGCCGACATAAAAACATGGATTAAGCACGTAATGTGATGGCCGAGGCTGCATGCTCCTCATCGTTAAACTGACACGCTGATAGATGACGTACTTATTCCACAACTTTGTCAGTTTAGTCTAAACGGTTCTCCTTTAAATCAAACTTCTGTTCAGTCATGACGGCTGCAACTGCTGACTGCCCAGTTCTTCTTCTATTTATTCCAAACTGTTTGTTGTTGCTGCTGCCTGAAACATGAAATATACTCCCAATGTACCAGGGGAGATCTGTGTTTTGATGGAATTGCATTGCATTGCTATTGTATTATAACAATTAGCAACAGAGGGTAGCGAGATATTTAAATAGAAATGTTGGGGGTTATTGTTTTAATTTTGACATTGATTCAAGTGTCAAGAGTAAGAGAGAAGAAAGAGACATAAGCCCGTATTCACATGGTATTAGTAGTACATGGGGAATTAATGAATTATCTTCCAACATTCACACTGCATAATGAAATTTGCTGAAATCACTGGTGCCCCGGATGCAAGTGCCTAAGGTAAGCAAAGTAAAAGTTAAAGTTAGTGCTGAAAATACACTGAAAACCCTCTCTTTGAGAAAATATAACAACACCCTCCATTTTACATGACAGGAGCGAGACAGAAATCACATATTGTCTGGCAAATTGCGCGGCAAAGCAAAACTGTGGCAGAAATGACCAAGAATTCGATCGGCTCAGGATTATTATTATTATTATCAGGGGAGCTCTGTCTTCGCCAAAATATGGCGGATTATTTGCACTGGAGTTCTGACTTTACAAATTACAGATGCAGCAAATTCGCACGGGATTAAAACCACAGATGAAGTCCGCAGTTATTGCAGATCATCAGACGGCCCCAATAGGTCCCGTGCCAACGCGGACTTTGAGAGACTGACAGATACGCACACAGACAGACTGAGGCATTGAGATGGTTGTACGGTCAAGGCAGCAATGTGTCAGCAGTGACTTAGATCCATATGAGCAAAAAGGACAAGCCCTTTGTATTCTCTCTGAAGTGGGATCAGAGAAACTACTACATAAATTAATGAATAAACACACACACATACGCGCACACGCACGCGCGCGCACACACAGAGCAACCTCTGCACCACACTGATGCAACAACAAAGCAATCCAACACTTGTGTGGCTTCTGGTTATTGTGGTGTGTGAAATTTCATGCACTAATTAACACGTTGTAAGAAGTGACGATGGTGTCATTTCTTACCTCTGAGGGCTCAAGCTGCTGTGTGACATTTTGATCTCCAAGCTGCACGACTTCCCCACCCAGCATGAGGTATTGATTGATTTCTTGGGGGTCTATCTGAAGCTGATGGCTCAAGGTATGCTTACGCCATGCTTGCTGTGCTGTGGCATTAAGCATTAAGTATGCTAAGACCCACGTTTCGGTTTCCATTTACATGCTTTGAATTTCTCTTTTAAGTAATTTCTAGATTGTGGGTTTGCAGTCAGCTCCTGGGGTATACTGTACATTGTAGTGTAATCTTAAAATAAATGTTCTGATTGGTCTCAAATGATCACACAAGCAGAACCACGACCTAAATCACAGCACGTTGAAAACATTTCCTTGGTGTTCCAGACTCTCGAATGCGCTCATATTAATCCCATTACATCGGCTAATCCAGGAAAGATTGCACTCTTGAAATTTAACCAATTTCAAGACACGGTAGATCGCGTCTGAAGCGTACTTTTTCAACGCACTTTCCTTCCAAACCTGCCGGCGAACCAGCGACGTCGTACCCACTTTCCCACTCTATAACTGCACTGAAAAAGCCTGAAAATGTGGCTGTCATTTTATTCTACCGAGTTAAATGTAAATGTGTTTTGTTGGGAGAACATAATCCAAACCAAACTACTGGAAACAACCCCAAAACACAAGGTATTATGGGTACGAGGAGACGGATGTAGACGTCTTAAAAACAGCAGTTTCTTGTGTTTCCAGAGTCTGTCAAAACAAACTGAAGACTGGTGCTCATATTCAGATATTTCTCCATGCAGACGAGTTCATTCTGCTTAGCTTAAGTTACAAGGACTTGAATTTGATTTGCACTGACTCCCCCCTTTCTTCTGCCAAAATCTCTATCCTCACAGGAGGGCAGGTTACCAAAACTCGGTGTAAATAAACAGGCTCCTTATGAGTCATGTGCCTTTTGTTTACAAGCCCTGGTTTTCTTGTAATTGGGCAGCGTGAACCTAAATGAACAAAATACTAAAATGCAAGTTGACATTTCTACTACGGTTTGGACCAAACAAAACAAACTGTAGGTGTGATTGCACCATTAGCAACAAAAGCAATAAAAGTTGCAAAAAAACAAACAATATGTTGTATTCTTGTGTCAACAGTTGGATATATCCAGATTGGTTGGTCTAGCCGTTGTGGTTTTGATCATCCACTGCAAGCATCCTGGTAGCCTCAACATTAAGGATTATGTAATGTAAACACAATGACAAAAACAGTTTTGTTTTTCCTAAGTTTGCAACGGTATCTCAGGCCACAGTGCTCTGATGGTACGAAATGCAATTGAATGTCTGTCTCCTCTGTATTTTACAGCGTCTCTCCTTCCATCATCATTCAGCCAAGACAGTCAAAACAGAGCTGTGCCTTTAGTTTGCTTCTGTAACAAATAAAAAGTCGCTCCCAAGGGTGCCAGATGCTGGAAATTAGTTCACTTTTGTTTGTTTCATATCTTCACAAATCAAAAAATGGAATTCTGCTCAAGGGAATAAGCCCCACTGTGTGTTTTAAATGTAAAACCAATAAATTCCTGACATGGGTTTTAAGATTCAGATTTCAGTGGAAATGCGGGGTAAATCAGATGTGGAAATACCAGAGAGTAATGAATATTTCATTGTAAAGCGCAGATCAAGACACATTTAGAAGAAGAGAAGAGCCAGAGAAGACTGAGACCACGGTGAGCGTCTTCCTACAAAAGAAAGCTAACGTTGTAAAGACCTTTATTTATTTAATTAGCGCAGCACTCAGTGGAAATCCTTGTTTATCCACCTGGAGGGAATTCCGGATTCAGGAATGAATTTTATTGGATAGCTGTCAATATCAAACCTTTCCATTATACAGTAGTTTACCTCCAGTGATCTCTGGAGAATTCATCAACAGTCAATCAAAGGGAGTTTATGCACAGCCCTGGTTTGGTTTCCTCTTCCCCGCAAACACAATTTGAATACCCAAGGCAACAACACAGTGAAACTGCATTATACATTCACGTTGCCTTTACTTTCACTATCATTGGAGGGTTGTTCTTCCTCAGTCAGTCAATCAAGGACAATCAGGGATGTTTGTACCTCACAGCTCCAGAAAGAAGAAAAGCAGGCAGATCCGGCGCGCACTAAATCGGATAAGATCCGTCCTATTAAATGTTACACATCTGCAAGATCAATTTGCCTGTGAGGGATGTTGAAGTTTCGACTGCGTCTACCTCAGTTAACTGTATTTCCTGCTATTTTCTACCACCATCACATCAGTTATACCATAAGTATTTCAGGTTTTACTTGTATTATAACTACCACTGCAGTAATTTGTACTACAGTTTCTATCATAGAGCATAATTCCTGTTTTGTGAATGAGCAACATTCAGATGCCTCTTCATCTATAAAACAAGTACATTATTTGATTAATTAAACATATTGTACATGGAAATGTTAATGAAGAATGCTGTAGGCTAAACAATATTTTCAATGCTAAACAAACAGGCTATCCTGAGAAACTGGGAGCCACTGGGACATGTTTCATGATTCTTCTCCAAGTCATTGTAATTTGTAATAAAAAATGGGTAAAAATGGTGTACTATGAGCTAATGGTACTTTCACATGCTGGTAGTAAGTTAGTGTTTCCTACTTCTTGTATTTACGCATCCAAGCGCTTTGCTAACATTAGCCATTTAGCTAACCTAATCTATGCTGTGATCCCCAATGGTACAAATGCACAAGCGGCAGTAACAGATCTAAATAAATATCAATGACCTGATCATTGGCTACCAAAAGTGGGTTGTGGGCTGTTTAAAAAAATAAAGAATGGCCTTCTATCAGTCACTTAGATGATCATTTCCTCCTCCGTGATGGAATGGTAAAAGTCATCTGAAGTTGGAAACTTGTCTAGAAAACTTATTTCCGAAGCTCCAACTTTTAATGTGATTTGATTGAGTATTCATTTGCTTCTTTTATGTGGAGAACAGGTATTTACACTAATTCAGAAAATATGACGGCAGGGTAAATGTGCATCTTCTTGTCCTAAAATCATTTCATTTCAGTACAGATGTATAGATGTTGAGTAGATGTACAAATCAGACATAACAATAGAAATCAATCCAAATAGCTGACTTGGTTGGTATTTGGTAATTTAATCAAAACTTGAAAACAGAGATTACAACACACAAAGAAAAAAAATGAAAGAAAAAGAAAAAGAAGGAAAAAAGAAGAAAAAAAAGAATTTGACGTCTTGTTATTGTTACTTTGTGAACGCGGCTTGCCAGCAGCTTTTGACTGCTCATTTCGGTAATGGATATGACTTACATCCTCAATTAAATATGAACAGTTGTCTGAAAAAACGGACATGAGCAATTTGAAATCAAGCATGAACGCCTGCAGTGCAATCATCGCCTAAGTTTAGCTGCAACTTCAAAGGTATTCAGCGTGCATATATTTGGTATCACTTGAAAGATAAAGTTATCATTAATTAGTGCCTTCTTAAATCTCTGTGTGGTAAACTGGATCTTTTAGAAGTGACCTTGCCCAAGTTATTTCTCCCATTTTCACCAACTGAACTCAAACTTCATCTCTCTTTATGGCTTTATAATCTTCTGGAAGGTCACAGACAAAGTTTTCCATTTTTGTGAAACCTCCGGGTCCCAAATACTTAAAGGTGTGAGAGGACCATGTTCCCATTATGTTTTAGAGATGTGGGCCTTGAAGGCTATGAAGACAGTGCTATGGATTTTCATTTTGTCTTTTTTTCTCTCTCTTTTTCAAAAAAAAAAAAAAAAAAAATCAAATTGCCAGTCACACAATGATCTTGTGGACATTAACCAAGGTCTTTTTAAAGTTGCGGCGTTAAGTCCCAGATCTTAAATATCTTTCCTCGCCAAATACATGCATATTGTCCTGACACTGGACAGAAAATTGTACTTATTAATAAAATATTAGAGCACTGCCGACTTTATCTGCATTTAAACATAATTGATATACAAAAGAAAATCCCAGAATGAGGCCTGAAAATGCCTTCTTTTTCTTTTTTTTTCTTTTTTTTTGACGTAAAATCTAATGACACTTTAAGCCTAAGTGAATCTGCAGTAGCTTCCTCTACAACGAGTCTGACTATTTGGCGAGAGTCACATAAAACAAAAGCTCCAAGTAATTACAACTGCACTTAACACTTTACAGCTCAGCTCCTATTATACTGAATGAATAGAGAGACAGCTGAACATAATGAAATCGGTTGAAGGGCGCGCACAAAATCACATCCTTCTTTAAAATCTAATAGGGGGGGTGGAGGGTGAAAAAAAAAAGAAAGGACTAGTTCCAAAAGTGAGGGGGGGGGGG
>OMLF01056635.1:48471-59964 GCA_900302615.1 Holocentrus rufus | reverse complement strand
GGTCCCTACGCTCTTAATTTGATTTGACCCGAGTTCATTTCTCAACACTTCAAACAAACACGGCCACTTTGGGTTGATGCTCAATGTTAATGGTGTGATTAGTGCTGTATCTTTCCCTTGGTGTGGCAATTTATTTTGCCCCATTAAGCCTTTAAAGCTATGCCCTGCTGACTCAGATGCTCTTAGTAACAAACAGTAATATTAAAATGGCTATTACCACCGAAATCTATCATCCGGAATGGCCTATAAGGTCATAACAAAGTGTACCCCCAGTGAAATGCCCGAAAAGGAAAGCAATAAATCTACACCCATGTTTTCAGGGGATGGAGAGCGCTGCCCTACCTTGGTATCGGAGATAATTGCAAATTTTGACTGTATCTTCCTCTTTGCAGGCAGGTTGAGTGGTCAAACGCAGAGAGAGAGAGATGCATTAAATGAGAAAGTAAATAGAGGGTCGCTCATCGGAAAAAAAAAGTTTCCATAAATTAGCTAAGTCATGCAGCTCGGCCTTTTCTTTTCTTATTTTTTTTTTTTCAGTCTTACATTGGGACTCATTAAAACGTACTCTCACCATGTTGGAGCCAGACAGTATCCACCACCCCCTCCCTCACACACACACACACACACGCACAATGGACCATTATGTTGAATATGCCAAGCTTTTAAAGATCAATTCCATTATCTTCAATGATTTTGGGCTGCATTGAAAAACTTCACTTTATATTTCCTTGTAGTTTTGTAGTAGCAAATAGTGTAATCAAAGAAACCTGTCAATATAGTGTGCATTCTTGTACATGTACATGGTTGCATTTGTTTATTTATATTGTTTGCTCATGACAGATCTGAACACACACTCCCTGCACAACACGGTCAAACATGATGCAGGAAACAAAGAACGCAATTTCCAGTTGTCAAATTCTGCACTGTACTGTCAACAGTGTTTCCCCCCACACACCTGCTTTGATTCATCTCTGCTGGTTGTTTTTGACTCATTTCACTAAGTAGTGCAGCACAATCCATACTGCATGTGAATAAACTATGCTGATCAGAGATGAAATGTCTCCCGCTGGAGACCGGAATCACAGCTGCCCTTTGTGTTTGTGGAGGTTTAATAGAATTAGCAGAGATTTTTGCCCTCCTGCTTACTGATCTAGCCAATCAGATGGCAAATTTAGAGGCCATAATCACATTTGATTTGACATCAACACAGAGTTCTGGCATGGACCCAACTACTGGCTGGACGGATGAGACATTAGAGTAGTCAAGCAGCTCTAAATTCAGTAAACTTTCATCGATCTGAGGACCGATTCTGCTCCTATTTGATTTAAGCTCAAAAAGCGTGCAGTTTACTCTCATATTTTATAATGTCAAAGCTGCAATGCAGAGTTTACAAACCATTAAAGCATGCAGGCCTGGGATGTGCTCCTTTTGACTATGATGAATTGCCTGCAGCTTATCAACGTGAGCTGGCATATGGTGTGAGGACAGGGCTTGATGGGGTGTCAATCAATCTGTCTATGATTTGAAAGTGCTTATATGATTTTGTTTCCCCACACTGAGGGTTAATCCCAGGATGAATCTTAAGTAAGCATTAATTCACTGTCAGAATTTTCTGAGGTTGATTTAAGGGCTGTTAGGCTGCGGAAAGCAATCCACCAAGGTTTGAGAGATTCACATTTGTGCTGTTTTAAAGCAGAAGGCATTCATTATTCCAATAAAATAACAAAGACAACATGATTAGGCCCTTTGAAGTTCTTTTGCGCTTTTCCTTTTATCCCATGACCTTTTTCATGTAATATAAAACCAGACCTTTAGCAAGAGCAGATGCGCTATTTCACATAAAGTACATTAGAAATATTTCAAACTATGAATAGTGGATGAAAAGAGAGCGAGGATGATGTATGGTTTCGCTTAAGGTAACGATCAAAGATCAAAAACCCGTGTCAGAGCAGTTATATTAGGTGTTCTTGAATTTGAAATTGCACACACTCCCTACACATGCACACACACACACACATTCAAGGCAAATACAAGCTAATAAGATGATACCTGGTTGTTCAACGTCTTGGCTGATCTCCCAAAGTATCAGCTGAGACAGCGTACATCCACATCATGGCTGAGATCACAGTAAATTACAGGCCTGTTTGTTTCAAGACCTTTCCCACTGCTGTTTGTGCTGCACCCACACAATTTACTTTTGCACCCACCTGCACCTGCACGTCTTTGTACCACGCCCGCCCACCCGACCACATCTAGGCCTTCACCGATACTTTACGCTACCGGCGGTTTGTTTCATGCACCAACGTTTCCTGTGGAAGTGGTGCTTGGACACCAACAGAGGTCAGCCACATGGCCTAAAAATACAAAAAAAAATTCAAACTATGGTATGAAAACCCTGCAATCATGACCGCGCTTTCAAACGTGCCCACTCGCCCACCCAAACCTCTACGCCGCCAAGATGTGTTGCAGGACCCACAGGCCGGTCCACCCTGTGCAGACCTCCACTGTAAATCAAGCCAGACTCAGCAGTTTAAAGGATAACACCTGTGATTTTGTAAGTTTGTGCCAATAGCCTCAGTTGCCCCTTTCCTTCACATTAGTCATGATGGTGTCTGCACACAGTCAACATAGTTGGAGATATCAGGGCTAATTTCACAAGAAACCATTTGCTGCCATTCATTCTTCTACAATATGAGTAACCACTTCCACAGACTTGAAAATTGCTTTATATTAGATATTTCATCACTATAAACATGAATTTCTTAACTTGGTTTGGTCAAAATTTCAGTTTTATCCTCTTTTCATTGTCTTAGATGATTGTTTTCATATCCGTGTGTGCATTATGGTTCTGCTGTCAATCACCTGATGTCCATACACAAAAATATAAAGTTTTCTCCAGGAAAGAATCCCTCAAAAACATCTTGCCTTACAAATTTTATTGTCGCATTTGTGCTTTTTGTTTGTCTTTGTTAGCTGGTTGAGCAATTTCAAGCTAGGTTTGACACAATAAAGTCTTAAAATATATAAAAATGTATGTAAAATGTTTGTAGACAGATGTAAATGAATTGTAGCTCTAAATGGTATTCTTCAGATTTAATGAAGGTGAAAAACAAAGTGACAATTGAGAGAGACCCATTTCCATAGTATATAGTGATATCTTTTTCAATCATAATTATTTCAACTGCACCTAAGTACTAATAAGATATGAGGTTTATCTAATAATGCAGGGGTGGAATGAGTACTGAAAGTGAAGTAGCAGTAGTAGTAGTAGTAGTATTCAAGTATAAGTATTATGACTTTGCTCAAGTGTTACTTTAGCAGAAGTTACTTGTTTAAAAAAGAACTCCTTTATGTAGTGAGTAGAAGTTAATGAGTTTTATTTTATATTTTGATTGGATTTATTTATTTAAGTCTTTCCAAAATAGAACATTATTACATTGTGATATTCCCTTTGCAATGCTGATGGGATAGAAATTGGGCTCTTTTGATTAAAAAATAAAATAAAACTTAAAGTAACGAGATAAAGTGCATAAACAGAGAGAGGCATAAATCAACATGATTCATGCAGCACAATTACAGTATGCTTGGCTAGTTTCTAAAGCAGAGCCTGCAACATTTGTATTCTGTAACAGATGTGATTAAAACATTCAAGTAAAGAAAAGAATTAAATTAAAGAGAGCGTGTTTTTGGTTGCCTGCATCCTCTCTTGAGCACGTACAGGTTGGACATGTTGTGTCAAAATCAATTTATAATCTTTGCCTCCTTTAAGGACTTAAATCATCTTTTTTATTGACTTGGCTGTAGCACAGACAAAAAAAAAAGAATGTATTTTATCATCTGGAGGTATAGAGTGATGATTTTTACCACCAGTGACTGTCAGGGTTCAGTGAAAAAGCAGAGACCCTGCCCAATGAAAACCATGAATCTCCAATTTGTGTTTACCTGCTCCTCTATGGGCTTAGAAAGTTATAAAATCTTTGGGGTTATGAACCCTTTTAAAAATGAGTTAGATAAACTTAGAAATGCAAAGTTGCCCAGCTAAAATCAAGACTGTTTTTCTTAGTTTCTGAGAAGTTCACATTTTGGAGGTTTTCACTGGACAGCAGCGGCCGGTAATTAGATCCATCATATTCTTTATGGTGGGCTTACCACCGTAATTGATTTCTTTCTCTTTTCATCCTTCTCACACTGAGTGGTAACACAGCCAGAATGCTGAACATACACTGTATGTTTAAAGTGATTCAGTATGTATCATCCATAGATCATCTGTCTGTTTTGTGGCTTGTGTCCTTGCAGCGTTTGGATCTATCTTGTCTCGACGTGTTTCCGGACTAATTTCACAGGGATAAATTCATGTACTTGCTGTGCATGGTCTCCATTCTTGGATTATTATACAAGGTGAATAATGTGGTTTATATTTTGAAATTAAATGAGGTCTTTTGAGATGATCAGTCAATTTCTGCACAGTGTATAATATAAAAAACAACCATGAGTGGCCAAACAAATAAGTGTCACGCCCCCTGGACAGAGAATAGTCTCTTTTGACAGACTGAAGGCACTGATTTCCCAACAGATGGGCAGGTGAGGAATAAACTCGACAAATGAAAGCCAACTGCACCCTATTATGGCTTAAAATACACATCTTGAATGCATACAGCCAATAGAGCTTTTATTTGATGAAAATGTGTCCAACAGAAGCGTGCAGGACAGGGGAGCGGGTACACATCACTGCCCAGTGAATAAGGCTATCATTCTGGTCTCCCAATGTTTTACATTTGTCAGGTGATTGCGACTTGAATTCCACTGGGAGCAATTTGACATCAGGTTAGCAATTTATGATTTGCTAGTGCTGCATGTTAAATATAATCAGTCAGCATTTACTCGGTAATGTGGCATGCCTGTCATATAATATGTATTTTCCTGGATAGCTATGTATTTTATTCTACAGGCAAATGCGGGGTGAATACCAATGTCGGTTTTCATCAAATAGGAATGTTGATGTGTGTCAGGTCTGCGGTGCATCCGCCTCTCTCAGCACTTCATTTTTCCCGACCTACATCAGATTCAGATGTTACTGAAACAGCATTATGGTTATTATCACAAGATGGGGCGTTTGTATTTGATGTGTCACTCATGAGCTAATAATGGCTTCATATAGGTGGATTAATCCTATGTAATATGTATGGATATCTGTGTGTGTGTGTGTGTGTGTGTGTGTGTGTGTGTGCAGACGTGGAGTGATGACATCGCCTGCTTGTGTCTAAAATTTTGCATTTGCTCGGTGAACAGAACAGGTCAGCCACAAAATGTCGCTCCCCATGGACCAGCCCTCCTTGTCGTCTCTCTCTGCAAATTGGGACCAAGGAAAAGAGGGGGAAAAAAAACACAACAACTAATGTTAACCATACTCAATATTTTATTGGCAGAGGACAGTGGCAGGGCATGCTGGTCCTGCAGACTGTGTAGCTGAGTTTTTACTGCGGCATTTTAAATCTGAAGTTGGAAATTCCCAGTTACAGTCGAAATCATGGCCTTCATATGTTCAAGTGCTGCGGGCCTTTAAGATTTTCTGTATTCAAATAAAACTGTTCACCATGCAACAGCTAATGTCAATGATATAACCTTGCACAGCCAACTGCGTGGTCATGCTGCAACCGAAGCATCATGGGAATTTTCCTTTCAAAAACAGCAAGAATTGTGAACTGACCTGCTAACAAGCTAGCAACACACCCGCTCACTTCTACCAGTTGCTGCTGTTTGTTTAGCTTCAGCACTCTCACCTTACAAATACAGTTTGCTTGTCTGACTGGATGAGTTAGCTGATGATTGACAGATGGCTGATCCAATCACATGCTATGTATTTTTGTAAACGCCCATTGCCGAGGGCCAAACAATTTGAACCCAAACACCCAGACTCATTTATGAGGTGAACGATGGAAAGAAAATTGAGTTTGGCTGTAGTATTTATTACTATAAGTTATTCTTTACATTAAAGTTTTTACCACCAGAGTTGTGGGAAGTTGCTTCCAAAGAATCAGTAACTTTAAAATCAGTTTCTGCTTTTGGCAAATCACATTAAAACGCTAATAAATTCACCAAAAACATCTCTGCCTCAAAGTTCTGGTTTATGCAGCCACATTCTCACTCGATCTGGCACCTGTCTAACTGACTGTGGATCTATCCTTTACAGTTGCAGGCATATGAAAGCTAACATTACCTGAATGAAAAGAGCAGCTTCTTGCAAATAGCGGCTTATTTGAGTTGACTGAGGGAACGGCATCAAGTCCACCAGCTAAATACCCTAAGGTGTTGATTATGATTCAGAGTACAGTCCACTGCAGCGGACTGCTGAATCTAAAGGGAGCAGAGTGACACTTGCCATTTAAATATTCAAGCCAGTTCGATATGAACCGTGCATTTTCCTCTTTGTGCAGTCTGACACCCTGGTATTAATGCAACGACGACTATCTGCCATGTTTGATCTGTGACTTTGGCAGCAAGCAAAACGATTATCTGCACAAAAGCAACTTCTAGTCTGAGAGTTAAATATGTATAGAGGAAGAGAGTGGTGCGTTTACTGGCTCTAGAAAAGGTGGAACAAAAATGTAAGCAATGGTATGGAACATAATTCTTGAAGTAAATGCACTATATTTGATATATCTAATGATAATGATGATTTATGTTTAGGTGAACTTCCTGTATGAGCATGCACACAGGTGCACACATGTAAGTTTATGTGTATGCATGCACTTAATTATATGTTGTCCATGTGTATCCATGTAATATTTGCTGGTCTGAGTTTTTTGTTTGTCATGGAATTTTTCACTTTTTCATTTTTATTTTTAACTTCTCTTAATCTGTGGCAACAAAATGAAGATTGACTCTTGGATTTTTGTTAATTATCAGTATATAATCTTCACAAAATTCTATGCAAACTGAAGAACTGCATTGCAATTTTAAAGTTATCAGTGATGAAAAACTAAAGTTAGCAGTTACCACTTCCTATCATGTTATTGTGATACTTAGAATTTCTCTTTGCATTGCTTTACATTGCATTGATTTTGTGTTACAACCTAAATCTATTGTGCTCATTGGACCAGTAAATACTGTATGTCCTGAGGCTGATTATGGCTCTGCATTGGTTTTTAATGAAGATAAAGCCCACGTTATTAAAATCTGACTTTATGAGTCATATTTACCACTCGTCCACATGCACTCTACTTGTAGCTGCGATATTTCCAGTATGAACTCAAAGGGGAATCTTTTGAGATATGATGTCAATAAAGAGGCCGAAAAGACTAAATAATAGAACACAAAAAATGACCTATAAGATCAGCGGCTATAATTTGATTACCAATTAACCTTACAGTAACATTTTACTTTGAAATGTGATTAAAGCACTGCGTTGTTTTATAACATGTTAAGCCCAACTCTGTTTACCAACCAGGTGGTTTGATTGATTTAAGGCGATGCAGTGCTGAACCAAAGTGCATTTCGAGGATTATAAACAGTAAAAATAACACTGTGTGGCGTTTACAGCATATCCCGCCATGTTGATGTAGTGTCAACATGCATCTGTATCTCGGAACAACCCCCACACACCTTCCCCGAACAATCTCCATGACAGCATCCCCGTGGCCTGCTGTTGGAGTAAAGTGCTGTTTGGAGCCATAACCCACTGAGACACAGCAGGATCACAAAGGGCACATACTGAATACATGAGGCCTGTGCGGATATATATACTGTACACATATAGAGACACAGTTTGCACTCCCAAACACACACCGATACGTGCACATATACCTTGCAGGTTGCATAATGTAAGTGCTCTCTCGTTCTCGTTCAGATGTGAGCATGTAGGCATAAACTGAAATGAGAAACAGCATACCCAGTGCCTGCAGAGAACCCCTCAAAACCAGCATCTGTTGTTAAAAACAGATCAGTGATTTTCTGTTTCTCGTGTTCTGGCTGTTTCCTGTTTCCTCAGCATTCGTTTAATATAAAGTTATTAGAGGTCTGTCCGTACTTGCGTGAGATTGATCAGTTTACTTTAGCCTTTTGTCTCTCCGCTCCCCTACTCTCTCTCTCTGTTTATTGCTGCATTTGGCAAGAACAACACTAAAAGGCATTATCGGCCTGTCACTGGAATCGATGTGGCTGATAAAGTAGGTTCTTAGAATATGGCACCCGCGCATAACATGAGGGCTGAAAACATTTTGGAGTTATAAACATGCAAAGCAGGTTATAAAACACGTTTAATGAGCTGGCATTAACCTTCTTGGTATCTGTATGTGCCCATCTGCATTTAAATTATCGTCTATTTCAGGTTTTGAAATAAAATTCGTTAATGCTTTAGTCAAGTCAGTGATAGCAGTGCTGTACACTGGTTTTATTTGGTTTAATTGAGTTCAGAAATGTGTCTAGAGATAATGAAAGGTGCATGAGATAATGAAGGTTAGACTTTTTTTTTTTTTTTAGTTTTGTTCTGGTGCAATTAGAGGTGACAGCCCATAAGATTTTAAGTAATTCTGTTCATTAATAATAATGCAACTCTCAGAAAGTATCATCTCGCACTGTATGACCTGCCGCAGAAGCTGTAAAATGGATTTGATGAATGGAAGAAGCTTGCACAGACTGCTGAATTAGAAGGCAGAGCATCCGGTGGTCATGGGTAATCACAGTGCCACTGGTTTTAAAGATCATCGAGTCAAACTTTAATTATATTGCACATTACATACACAAACCCCCAAAAAACAATTTATTTTACATAAAAACTACCAAAGCAAAATAAATGCAAAAGTTGAACAAGCCATATAAATACATGTTGCATGGTGAAAATACATATATGCCTATGTCATAGTTCAGTGATTCATAGCTGAGCTTTGTTCAAACTCACAAAACCTTTTTAAATTCTAGTGGAGATGCCAAGGTTTCCAAAGATACCAAATATGTCCTGCAGAATTCCAGGGAGATGTGTGTAAAATTATTACATCTTGGGTTTGAATATTTCATGTAAGTGTGATGTTGCTTCAATTAAGTGTTGCAAACAGCAGATACAGAATATGTATGTGCCATAAAAAATGTAACTTTGAAGCTACTTAAGGGGAAGTTTAAGGGAAAATTGGACTTAAAGGGGTTAAGACAAATCTATAAATGTTAAAGGTGCACGATGCAAAACTGCCAAGGGTTGATTGAATTAAGGAATGTTTAGACGCCACTGACAAAAAACAAAAACAAAACAAAAAACATGGAATAAGCATGTAATTTGATGGTTGAGTCTACATGGTTCTCATCTTTGGCCAGGCTCAGTGATGGACTCCATGGCTTATTTCATATTTTTTGTTTGTTAGTTTCTTTGTTTTGTTTTTGTTTTTGGGCCAAAAACACAACTTATATCCAAGGTATACATATAAGATCGGGTAAAATTAAAGATGGCGCATCACTACTTCTTTGTGGTAGTACTCCTAAAACTTGCAGTATTTGGAGTACTTTCAAAACAAAGAAGTAGTCATGCTCCATCTTTGATTTTACCTGGCCTTAATTGAAAATAATGGATTCAATTTGCAGACATTGGATTTAAGTTCTGCCCTTGGGATATATTATAAGAAACAAGTAACCCTACTTACAAAGGTATGTATTTGTTTTAATTTGTTCATTATACGTAATTTTAGAGCGTGAGCGAGGGGGGTATTAAGCGCCACTGCTGACTATTTTGGACCAAGGTAAACAAACTACAAGTGTGAAAACGCCCTAAATAATAAATACAGAGTAGTCAAGATAATTGTATTTAGACACTTTAAGAGATGACAGACTGTAATTCTTGCTGCTTTAATGACACAACAACTTGCTCAGCCACTACAGAACTCACTGACAACCACACTGCAACAATCCTTTTCAGGCGCATTTATTTTTGGTGTGTAATTAGACAGTATAGTTCTCTAATAGTCCTCCACGACAGCGGACACCGTTACTAGGAGGTTTATAATAACTGTAAAGCCTGTGCATTAACAAGAAAATAAAGAAAGGTGTTTGTCTCTTAAAAAGAGATGTAGTGACTGAAAACAAATGAGGATCGACTGCGGTTTAAATAACTAAAGTGTGCCCACAACTAATAAACAACTCAGTCTTGAGAGTGAAGCTTACACAAAATGAATTAAAAAAAAAAAAAAAAAAAAAAAACGCTACAAAACCACACAATTACATCAAATCACCAACACAGAGCAGTTTAGATAATCAAGGGCAGCAAGAGGCTGTGGAGGAGAGAGAAGCATATAGTGCCTTCAAAAGCACTTGCACATAATAAACCTTGATGAGCTAATTTCTAGTAAAAGGTGGCCTTTGTTCATTCCCATTGAGATTATTTTCTTTGTGGCGTGAGGAATAAGCAAGTTGGCACCGTTCGTGAGAGAGGATACAGCAGTGTGTGTGATGAAAGAATCCAAGGTACAGAAGATGGGAGGCTGGTATCATAGAACGGCCCGGAGTTACACACATATTGAACCATAGCAATATATTGATCCTCTGTCTGTTTGTACTCCACAGTTTGACACAAATGCAGAGTTAGTAACGTTGATTGAGTGGGTGGATACTTATTAGATTAGAGGCCTGATCCCAATTACTCGGTAGTGTGACTGAGGATTTTCTCTGTGTGGTCAACAAACAGACGATAGGACTGATCCCGAGGCAGGGGGGCAGTTTGGATGAGAAAATGGAGAGTTTCATTCCAAGATGAGATTGCCACCGTTTGGGGAAAAAAGGCTTAGTCTCAGAAAATATTGCGAGCTTGAAAGTAAATTATTAAAATATGGGCTATATTCTCCTTTATACTATGCATTACATCCTAATTTTGTAGTCATAGGCAGTGGGATAATTGGGATTTGTGAGGAAGGAGAGCACTGATCCACTGACAGAGGAAGACTAGGAGTCATTTTAAAGGAATACTACAACATTTTAGGCAAAATACCCTTTTTTTGTTTATTTAACCAGACTGAGACAAGATGTTTGATATCATTTTCACCTCTGTACGTCCACTGATTCAGTTTCTATGGGTAGCATTTTGTGTTAGCTTAGCATAAAGACCAGAAGTCTACAGGAGTGATTAGCCTAGCTCCGTCAGAGTGAAAAAAGAAACCTTACAGCAACTTCAAATCTGTCGTATTTACACAATGTATCATGTGTATTTGAAATATACGTATTGGATTTAAAAAAAAAAAAAAAAAAAATCTATCAACTGAAACCATTGAACTATTTAGCGGTTAGAGTTGGTGGAGCTAGGCTAATGACTCCTGTAGACTTCCAGTCTTTATGCTAAGCTAACACAAAATGCTACACATAGGAACTAAACCAGTGGATGTACAGAGGTGAAAATGGTATTGAACATCTTGTCTCAGTCTGGGTAAGTTGGAAAAAGAGTATTTTGCCCAAAATGTTGGAGTGTTAACTGGATCAGGTGTGCAAAAATAGAGCTGTAACAAAAACTTGCAGCACAGATGG
>OMLF01056635.1:1464-42695 GCA_900302615.1 Holocentrus rufus | reverse complement strand
TCTATGGAGTGATTTGTAACAATGTATTTTTTTTAAAGTGCCATATAAGTTTTACTTTCTTGACTTACTTTTACCCTTGCCCTTCTTTTCAAATTTCATTATTTTTTAAACATGTCATTATATTTTTAATTGTGTGCATGTATTCATTCATTAATTCACTCACTCATTCATTTATTCACTTATTTAGAATGCATCCCATGGACCAATCAAATTTAAATTTTAATGGAAAATTACATAATATGCAATTAATCATTCATTTTTATTACTTTATTAACAAGACATCGTCTGACTACTTTGGTGGGGCCTGGCTACTTCAGTCTCACTCGTTCTTTGAGTGAAAAGGGAAGAAAAGGATGAGAAGTATATAAAAAAAACAGTTGGTTACAAATTGAGCCGTCTTCTCTAACAACACAGTTATGAATTTTAGAATCGTCTGGGTTTGTGAAACACTGGCTGTCAAATTTCAGGTTGCAGTTTGGAGTGAAACCCTTCTAATCATATCCTATGCAGTGTATCAGATAAAAGGCTTTACGTTGCTCAACCTCTGCTGTGTTTATTCTCTGAATGTACAGGGGTGTATGCACTGGCAGTCTGTCTCCTCTGATCAGTCAGCTGAATGCACAGGGATACAGCAGGAGTACAGGATGTTGTGGAGTCCACACAGAGCAGAACAAACAGTATCACTGCTACTCTCTCAAAGTATTCTCATCTCGGGAACGTCAGGCTTGCTTGAAAACTCTGACAAGAAAAGCTTCCTCCAGGAAACTTTTTGGGGTCTTTCAGTTCCAAACTGTGTCAGCCCACAAGACTTTAATAACACAACTACATTAATGTTGGATCTGATTACACGTTTGCAGTGGCTTTCATTTGTTTCGTTCTTGACGTGGCAAGATTGTTGGCAACATCTTTGACAATAAGCGATCGCTGCTGCAGGGTTTTCTGCTGCTTTTCCCAGAGTTCACTTGTTCATCAGTGTGGCCAGTAATGCAACGTCTTGTTCTTTGTATTTTCTGTTGGAGTTTCTATCAGCGGTACTCTTTTATTTGTCAGTTCAACCATGGTGGCTATCGCTGCTCATGCTAACTACCTTGTTCTTCTATTTATTTCAAATAAACCACAGAGGAATCAAAAATATGAACAAATATATGCCTTTATGTCAGAAAAATATTGTCACATATCTTACATATATATTAACCAAATGTATGGACGCCCCTCTGGATAGAAGATATATGTGTAACCCATATATGTTGAACATAACTTACATTATATATGTCCATATATGAAAATGTGCAAAATTCTAATACATTTTATAATTCGAATACAATTCCTTTATATGTACATACTCTATATTATTTTTGTATGTCTTGCTGCTCCCAGAAACAAAAAAATGCAAATGGAAAAGCTTTTGAAACCTGCATACAGGCTGAATTGCTGTCATTATGTCAATCAGCAATGGATAAGTAGCCTATGAATATGAAAATGTCATGAATTATTATATTAAACTCAGCACAGGTGCTATACCACACATGATAATAACTGGTAATGAAAGAAAATTCAAGTTCAGTTCAAGTGTATTTAGAGCCCAGAGTTTATAAAAAACTAAAGTAGCACCCTCAACCGAAATCCTCATGAAACACTAGAAGTTAGAAATTGAATAAATTCTTAAGGGTGCTGCTGATGTAACTCCAGTTCTGTGACTCGTGGAGTGTGTCACATTATCGTTGCAGATGCCTCATTATGATGAGCCTATCTTCAACGACATGCATATAAACATACCTACAAAGATGATCCCTGAAAATAATCCATTTGGCTTTGATAAAAAATAAATAAATAAATAAATAAAATATTGCACAGTATTCATGTAAATGCTGTTGAACGGCCAAGTTGGATTTTTGTCAGAATTGTAAAATTTCTGAAACCACATGAAAACGTTTCCTAAAGGAGCTTCCAAGAACTCCATCAGGCCCAAGCTTCTTACAAGCATCGTTCTGAAGTTTAAGGCACCCCCGGGCTCTTCGAAGGAGCCCTCAGGAACCTTTAATTTCTACAGTGTTTGGGAGGTTCTACGGTTGGATGGATGATGAGCTCAGATTGTGTTACTGGTCCAGCAGGGGGGATTAAAAGTGTATAGGCTCCGCAGGGATTAAAGCAAGAGGCAAGGAGCAGGGACTGAGTGTCCCATTAAAATGGCAGAGAAGGAGGACAAGGTTATCCATCTTATTCCTGTAATAAAGGCGCAATTGATCTGTGCCAATTAGAATGAGAGCCAAAGAACATGAGGTATTCAGGTTTGTTTTGGTTAACACTCCCAAACCAATTTCAGTCCCCCTGTGTCTAGAAGAATGGAATTTCATAGCAGTGGATGGCAATCATGCTCAAAGCCCATTCACCCTATTTCTCTCTGCTACGCTTATCAAGGAAATCTTACCTACAGTATGTGGTTATCTGATGTACTGCGTAGATTGGTCCCTCCATTTTTGTGTAGTACTTCTATATGTGAAGCGGAGGCAGTTTTGTTGTTTTTTTTTCTCCGTGTCTTAAAGCCCTTGTTAATGCTTGTTAATGAGTGTAAGCATATCCATAAGCATTCTGGCGCTGGAGAAAAAACAGGCATCAGAGGGTTTCGCACCAACACATCAACATTCATTTCATTTCAATCGCGGCCAAACAAACATTTACTTATGTGATTAGATGAATCAGGGCCAAATGATCTGCAATTTCAATACTTCACATGCTGTCAGATGATCAGTGTGGATTAAGACAAAGTTTGAAATACTGTATATCCAAGCTGTTGCCCCCTATCAGTGAAAGCATTTAACAAATGGGTACCAAATGAGAGCTGGATGAACGGCATGATGGAGACATTTCTGTAGTACTGACTGCCTATGCCGCAGCAGTGACTTTCAACACGCTGGAGCAAAGCTGCCACATGCATTAACTCTCACTAGAGAGTGAAACATATATTTTAAAATGCACTCTTTGACATTATAAAGCCAGTACACTGTTACTGTAATTTAATAGATATATCTCTTAATACCTCATATCCGTTCTGCAGTGTTTTCAGCGTTTTAGGTGCCTTAGCCTATGCTTTACATAAAGACTTTAATAAATTTTGAATTACCTCCGTTTTATCATGGCACTCTCACTTTTCTCAAATTTTATGCATTTTTTTTTTCATTCCACTATTTAGCGGATGCTTTTATCCAAAGCGTCTTCCTGTCCATTTATTGCATTCAGCATTAATGTGCGTGATCCCAATGGGAATTCAACCTTTAACCATTAACCTTAGCGGCAGCAGCGCTCTACCCAAGTAAACCCACGGGGAGACAACAACCATCAAGCCGATGCTAAACACTAAAAATTAACCAAATTATTTTCATGCATGAGGCAAGAGACACTGGATTGATTCCATGCCAGAAGACACACATTGCATCAGCTCAAAGACCAGGCTTTACATTGGCATTTCCTTCATGTTTCTATCGAAGAGAAGAATCTACATCACACAAATAAACCTTTTAACTGATGCCCTTTTCAGACCCCCAATTCTCTGCATGTGTCAAATTCAAAAGAAGGAGAATGTGGGAGGAGGGCAGCTTTGAATAAGTACTTTGTTGTCAGAAATCACAGAACCTTCTTCAAACTGTGTCAGAAATAACAATAAAGTATTCTATATAATGTTCACTAAAGCCGGTACCAAATCCCTTGTGACATCAGTAGACTCAAAGCATTATAGTCTGCACAGCACACCCACCTGGGACCCCTGGTAGCAATCCAGCACTTCCAACTCTGCAGCACCCGCATTGGGTCAAAGCTCGCCCCAAGGAGGGTTTAACTGCAGGAAAAGAGTTTGGTGTGTTTGCTTATGCTTTAGCTAGGTTCAACACGCCCTCAGCAGAAAGGGCAGGCCTGGGAGGGTTTTATTTACTTGGTTTTCTAATCTGCTGACATTTGAGCATAGTGTTACATGAACCCATTTTGTCCAAAAAGGACTAGAAAAATGCTCCTCCTGTTGCATTTGTTGTTTTGTTATAACAAGAGTGCAACAAGTCATGGATCAGTTTTGGCTACCAGACTTTTTAAATTGTTCTCAAAAGTAACAGGAACACCTTGAAGAAAAATGTGTGAGTTCATGTTCATGATGTGGCTTGTATTTTTATCAGACCAAATCAAAGTGGTTCTATTTTAAAGAAAAATGAAGGATGCATTTCCTTCAATTTGACATATCTGATGAAAAAAATTAACTAAAATATAAAATGTAATCATAAACTGAATTCAGATTAAATGAATAAACAAGTACATAAATAAACACATTTTCCAGTTGCAATCCCATCCCCTTGCCTTGTAGTACCACATTGTGGAGTATCTGGGTAAAATTAACACTAAAATCAACATAAATTCGGTTTATTTATCAAGCAAATTGCTAAACAAAGTGTCCTACAGTGGTGAAGAGATGATATCTGGAGCACACGGACACAGACTTTGACAGGTTTTGACTCGCAGCATCTTGAAGACACGGTCTGAAATGTCAGTCAAGGATATTGATTTGCACCAATAAAGTTTTGTAAGTCTGTGTGCTCCAGACATATCTTCACCTATCTATGGTCCTGTTTCTGAGAGGCACTGGATGACAGGCTCCTCAGCTGAAGCAAAGATACTCAGTTTACACTAAGGAAAATCCATATCAGTATCTGACAGGGAAAAAAAAACATTTAGAATAAAATTCCTTCACCTGCACTTTAACAGGTGAGGGTCATTTTGAAAAAGTGACCTTCGATTGAAGAGTCAGATCCGCGGGCAGTTAATGGTTAAACCTCAATGTCATTATGGTAAAAACCCAGTTCCCTATAGTTCTCACTTTTTTCCCCTTTAGTTCCTATTGTTCTTGGTCTAGAGCCCAGCACAGTTAAGAGTACTTTGCTTGGGGACTTAGGGCTGTGACTCTGTTCATGTAGAGGTGAAAAATCAGTGATGTAGACTGGAGCTAAATCATGAAGAGCTTTAACAGGTAAGACTTAAAAGTAAAGTCGAAACTCAATGGGGAACCAAGGTAGAGGGGCCAGAACAGAGGTGATGCACTCAAATTTCTTGGTTTGAGTTAAAAGCCACACAGCTGTGAGCCTTGAACTGTTGCAGATGGGTTTGGGATATTGGGTGATGGCACCACACAGTGCTTTCTAGCAGTCTAACAATAGAAAGGACGAGCTGTCAACAACTGAGTGATGCTTTGGATTTCCGAATTGAAATATCTTCGATTTCAAAATATCCCTCCATGGCTTTTACTATAGACCCACTTTCTGTACAAACCAGGGTTGCTAGATTTTCAAACAGGAAATAAATTCGAACTATTTACCACCTCTATTGATGGTTTGTTGGCCATCAACTGAGGCCAATAAGCCATCAACTGCAGAATCCATTGACCTTTATAGCGGCAATCTAGACAAGTTAAAAACTTTGATTGCTTTTTTAGAGTTCGATACAATTCCTTTTCATTCAACCAGAAAACTAGTTTTAAAACATCAAATATGTAATGTCTATGATGCAGCAGGAGATGAGGGATGAACTTTGAAGTGACCAGATTTGAGGACAATGCAAATCTGAGTGTCATCAGCATAGTGATTGAAACCAAGATAATTTTTTCAAATGACTGTAAGTGGAATACATCTGCTGGATCGAAAATGGATCCCTAAGACACACTTTGAAGACACAAAACAGCAGAAAACTGCAGATGATGGAGCAGTAACTTGAGTCAGTAGCAGAAAGGAAGGTAGTCTCCTTCACATGACAAATCTCATGTGTTCTAATCAGTGTGAAAGCAGCAGAAATGTTGTATGAAGTTAATTTTTTCCCCAATCTGGACCACGTAGATATGTGGTACAAAATTGGATCCCGAAGCATGAGAACATGTGCCTTTTATTGCATTCCATGACAATTACTTCTTGTCATGGTAATGCTGATAAATTGTGTTAACATCATCATAATTTTGGCACCTAGGCGGTTCTGGCTGAGCAGCCTTAGCATGGAGGATGAAACACATGAATGAAAACAAAGCAAAATAGTCAGCTTGATTGGTAATTTGTGATACAGCTCAATTTGGTTGTCAATGAAGGTTTTCAAACATCCAGGTTGTGGTGTATCTACAAGCAGCTATCCATGATATTCAGACACTCCAGCTACATGTGGGATGTTGTTCCATCTGCTCTGCTGCTCCTTAAGGTCTGGTGATCTGGTGGTGGTGTTCTTTTTGCTGTTATGATCAACGCCCAGCTTTCAAGGTTTCCCAGAGGGAGTTCAGAAACCTTATCCTCGGACTTGGTGCTCGTCGACAATGTCAAAGTTTCACCCTCTTTACGACACAGTCCAGAAAGGCTGGAGTGTCTGAGAAACTCTGAGGATCTTCAATCAACACTCAACAAATCCCTTTGTTCTTCAAACCAGGCAACACTCTGAGGCAACAGCTTGTGCTCCAAAAAGACCCTACACCCATACATAAATGCAACACCACAGTCCAGTGCAATGAGGAATGCACAGACCTGTACGTTGGGGAAACAAAACAACCATTCAATAAGCACGTGGCCCGATGTAGGGGGGCTAAGTCCTGAGGTCACAAATCAACAGTCTAATTACATCCAAAGGGCAAGGGACACTCCTTTGAGGACGACCATGTACACCTCTTGGTCTTGGAAGACAGATGGTTTGAAAGAGGAGTGAAGGAATCCATCGAGTGGATTAACCATCCCTGAACAGACGGGAGGACTTCAACACCACTTATCAGCCACTTGTAATGCATCATTACCCTGGAGGATCCATAACAGTTCACGCCTCCATTCGTGGGACTGTCACATGAAAGCCATGTTACCTCAACAACTGTCACGTGACTACCGTGTGACGTTAACAACCTTCAACGGCTCCTAAGCCCCCAACGCACCAAGCCGTCAGTCTCTTGCCTTTGTCTTGTGCCGTCTGTGACTGAAGATCTTCTATAATCTGTGCAGCGTCTCCCACACCTTCAGACCTGGTCGGACCTTCTCAGCGATGATCGAGGGCATTGGTGAGAAAGAGCTTTCTGATTGGTAGCTCAGCTGGAGCAAATCAGGCCATGAGGAGAGGAACGGAAATCCAGTTGTGCTAATGTTGTGCTAAGCTAGCCTCTCCCACAGGCCAAATGTCAGAGAAAGCCACAACTTCTCATCAGGATTTCTCTTCTCTCTTCCTCTGCAACTTCTCATTTTGAATTTGTACACCGTTTCAACAGATTCAGAGCGGCATGAAAATAAAGGGCTAATGCTTATTTTGGATCTTTATCATGCCATAGTCCCAAGGCAGTTTGCACCTGTGCATCGATTCACACAGGAGCAGAACATGCATGCATGTCAACTATCAGCTGCAGTCTGTGCAGTGTGTTCATGGACAAGTTTTAGCAGGCAACGAAAGGCGAAGTAAAGTAATCTGACTGTCGGTTATAGTCTGCACTTATTGTTTAAAGTTGAAATTGTTTGTGCCAGGCTTTTCATGATGTCAGTGTGTGAACTATCAACAGGTTTAAATTCCAGGGAACTCACTACCACAATGGAAGTGAGGAAGTTTCTTGGATGAGTAGCAGAATGCCTTCAGTGTTATGGAGAACGTCCAGGTGCCTTTGATTTACTACTTGTAGAGATACCTGAATTAAGTTGCAAGATGCATAATGTAACAGAAATGTTTTTGAAACAAGCAGGAGAAGAATAGAATAATGATGAAAAATAATGAAAATCTTTTGTTATTCGCTGTGCATGCACGTCTTTCAACATCGCTGTCTTTTCATACTGGTTTCAGATATGAGTTCCTATAGAAATGAATCGATCGCTGAATTGGAATTGAGTACGTTAGCCTGCAGTGTGAACATACGTTGAGCAGTGCAGCAGTGATCAATTAACAACAAAAGTCTTGGAATCAAAATATTGTGAGAAGTCAATCAATAAAAGTACTACCTCCTGCATGTTTCATTGTTATGTTGGACTTGACCCTAGAATTCATTCAGATGAATGAGGTGAATGAGGGAGGTACCCTGCTATGCCTTTCTACATTCCCTTTTATATTCTATTATTATTCTTTTTGATTAAATTTTCATTATGTAGGCAAACATGACTGGAAAGGTGTTCAAAATTTAATGCATGTAACTAAGCTATGAGGAAGGATGCGTCACACTTTGATGAAGGATACATTTTATTTAGATAATTGGTTGTGATAGGTGTGATATGATTGGTTGCTGTGAGTTTAATTACTGGGTAATGACTCATGTTTCTAACTTTCACAAAGTTTATATTTCTTTGTCCTTGGATTTTGTCTTTGTTTGGATGTTGTGGAATGTGCTACAGAACTTAAATGATGGAGTCAAAACACTTTCATTGGATATTTGAAACAAAGAACCAACAGTTTTGTCTCACATCGGAGACCATCACGCCTGACAGTCCGGTCAACAGAACTTACAGGTTATTTATGGGTTTTTGAAGGCCAATGTTTTTTAATCAAACCTGCTAATAGCCAATTTTTTGTGACAATATTCTGTATTTTTAAATTTTCATGCAAACAAATAAATATTTTGTTCCCCAGACTTCTTCCAGAATATTCCTGTCAGAATTGAAAAACCTTGGAAACAGCATTTATTTGACACAAAATCTCCACTGAAAAGAGCACTACTCAAACTGCTTTAGTTAGGTTAGCAGCTCATTATGGCACAGTAGCTTAACACAACTATTCAATGGCAGGGAAACTCACCTTAGATGAAAAATTCACTCACAAAATCAATACTGGGCTACCAATGAATATAATGTGCAAAGAAAATCACATTTTATTCACTTAATGCAGCTGTAGTCACAGACTCGGAGTCATAACATGATCCTAATATGCAATATTTAATGAAAATATCCAACTCTAGTAAATACGTGCAACATGAACAATGACAATATCTAGTGTCTGAGGTTTTGGGCGACTGTGAGTCACCTAAATTCTAGTGTTGTGTCTGAAAGTCTGTTGGAGGGACGTGACACCATTTCCCCATGAGAAATTCCACCATTTGGTGTATTAGATGTTTGGCACAGATGGAAAATGCTGTCACCGGTGCCTCTTGAAAATCCCATAAGAATAGCATTCAAGTAAGCCCAAGGTGGCCATGGCATATATGCACATATTTTTTATGCTCATCCAACCATTTAATCACTTGCGCCCTGAGGATGTGGGTACCATGTGTAATCCGAGTATAGACCACTCCCATAAGAATGGTGGTGCACTACAGCATGAAGGTGATCATCATGAATGGTTTTAATTTGTGCGTGAAATCGTATTATCATTTTCTTCCACAGTTTCTAGTCTAGTCGAACACATATTAATCATATTAATCACAAATCCCCAAGTTGCAATTTCATGTTAACAAATACAGGTGCTATTAGTTAGGATGAACTCCTGACTCATTTGTCTCTGAAACAAATAAATTGGTGCATTGCCCACCAATGGAACACAAAGCACTTAACCCCGTTTTCCAGTAACACATAAGTGTTTGTCTGTGTGTGAACAGAGGATGAGTGGGGGCAAAATAACTCTCTAGTCTCTGTGGGTGGATAGGCATATTTGTTATGATAATCATTCCCAGCACATTGCCTGTCCACTAGAACTGCATGCAGGACTCCCTAGATGACAGTATTTCCTCCATCTGGTGAATTATCCCTCTGACAAATTTACTTTGGTTTTCATATGCTAACTTAACATCTGGCCCAGAGGTTTTTATATTTTCTGTGTACTTTTTAATATTGGATTATCCCTTGATTATTATTCTGTGGGCCACACTGTTGCTTTTGATTTGCCGACACATCTAGGCCATCCAGCCGTCCCATAAGAGACACTCAATTTTTTTTGCACAGAGATCACTGCGCTGTGGCTGGTTGTATTTTCTATGTCTGCTTAGAGTAATTCAGAAAATTATTATCATACTATCATACCATTTCTATATTATCTGCACATGACAAGCTTAAGAAAAATAGAAATAATGTCATTAATTCCTAAATTTCATTAGGAATTAATATCGTCCTTCTTGCAATGGAAAAAAATATGGCCATAAGGTTAAAGTTTGGTTATTCATATGCATTGTGGTTTTTGATGTACATTATTTCATCTATGTCACTGCACAGTAGGACGATTAATAGTAATATATACAGACGTTTGACAAATTAAAGGAAAAACCAACAAAAAAGTGTCTTTGCCTTCACAAGCTGCCACAACAGCTTCAATGCACCTTGACATAGATTCTCCAAGTCTTTGTAACTCTACTGGAGGAATGGACACCATTCTGTACACTGTACATAGAGACGGATATTATGGTAAGGTCACAGCATATAAACACCTCATTACAAAGACAAGTGCACATTTGAGAGTTCAGTGGTGCAGAATCCACCGGCACTGGTCTACAGAGACGTGGGAAAATACAAAAACAAAAACCAGTGATGTGGTCAGATGATTCATCCTTCACCATATTCTCCAACAAGTGGGCGAGTGCATGTGTGGCGAACACCAAGAGAACGCTACAGGCCTGAATGCTTGACCCCTGAAGTGAAGGGCTCCGACGGCTCCGTTATGCTGCAGGGGGGCGTTTTCATGGTCCACTTTCCCCCCTTAGAGCGAGGGGTCACCGCAAATCTATACTAAGCGATATTCTGAGTGATCACCTTTATCTTAGGATGAAACATTTCCATCCTGAGAGGAGTGACCCCATCTGCAGGGCACGAGGGGTCACTGAATGGTTAGATGAGGATGAAGGTGATGTAAATCATGCGCTGTGGCCTTCGCAATCGCCGGATCTCAACCCAACTGAGCACCCGTGGGAGATCTGGCAGACAGCGCTCTGCAACACCAATATCACAACAACAAATGAGGGAATATCTTTTGGAGGGATGGTGCTCCGTCCGTCCAGTAGGGTTCCAGAGATTTGGAGGATCTTTGCCAAGGTGCACTGAAGCTGGCGGCTTGTGGTGGACCAGCACCTTATAAAGACACTTTTTATTGGTTTTTCCTTGAATTTGTCACCCATCTATATATAATGGCTATATATAGTGGACAATATACAATATACTTGTCCTTGCAAAGGAAAGATCTTGAAGTACTTAAACTTCAGACTCTTTCCACTGAGAAGAATATACATACACATAATGCTCACCGCTACTTATATTTCAAGTACAACTGAGCTTAAATGTACAGCATTTTTATAAATGACGGGTCATGATGGATCATACAGATTAAATGCCGTTTCAGCCATTGTTTGACTGTGAAAAACAAACGGAAAGGAAGGAGGGAATAGAAGAGTATAATGGAACTTACATTAAAAAAAATCTCTATAGAAAAGCTTTAATCATTTCCTGCCACAGTTTCACAGTTACTGCTATTGTATTTAAAATAGAGTTAAATTCTTAGAGCTGGATGCTGCTCAGAATAGCACTAAAGGATGTTTGTAATTGAGTTGGTTCGTCTTGTTAATCACACATAACAGCAATGCTGTAACTGTTCCAAGTGAGAGCCCTGTGTCTTGTCTCTGCACTCATTGGCTTCATTAGTTGATGTCAAAAACTGGAAGCCTAGCCCAAATTGCTTATCGACTGGGCTTTTAACAAAATGTTACAACTGCGTACGCCGTGGATGTCCTCCAAATATCTTTTACAACCATCTGCAGTAATAGAACTTTTCTCATTCAAAGTAAAACATGAACAGCTTTCCTCAAATTATTATTATTATATGACAATGGAAGTAATGGCAATGCCTTTAAAGATCATTATTCCCCTCAGCTCATTTTCTTCTCCCTTCTCTTGCCCAGGCCTTAATTGTGGCATCAATTAGAGTGGATGACAATTTTCAGCATAATCAAATTTTATGATAGCAAGGACACTGAATGGACATTATGTTACTGGCCGCAGTATGTTCAAATGCTAAATTGACTGATCAACAGCATCATTATGTGATGGCTGGCTGTTCCCTCTTTCCCCATGTACAGTTTATGATTCTATAGTGATGTGATCTATGTCAGATACAGCGTGATATATTTATCCAGGGTGAACAGGAATCAGATCTCCAATGTGGAGACATGCTGCACAAATAGATTTGGTAGGTTTTGTAGAGTCAGTTCCACAACAGGAGGGTCCCCGAAAAAAAAAGTGTCCTGCTGAGTGACATTGTCCTTTGTAAATTGCTCTGGGTAGGTACATCAGCTAAATGCATAAATAGTAAATGTATGATTTTGCTGAAAAATCCATTAATAAAATATAAGGCAAATTACTTAAATGTATTCTAACAGTCAAATAGAGAATCCTCAGTTCAAAGCAACATTTGTAAAATCCTCTCTGGGATTTAACCTCTTGACTAGTTTGGCATCGAGCCAGAAGTATATTCATCTCAGGATGAATCAGGATTATAAATCTAAGGACCTATTTGCACTCCTCAAACCATCAAGTGTGGTATGAACCTATTGTCAGCAAATACTTGCAATTAGCATTTTAATTTCTCATTTGCACAGCTCCAGAGGAATTCCATTGAATGGGACAGTTTTGGCATGCAGGAGGGCGATGCTATCTGGCTGCATCTTCAACTGAAGATAACTTTCCATTTCAGTGACACTGGGTTTCATTTCATCAAAGGTTTAAAGAGAACAATATCTTACCAAACACTAATACAGAGGTATTAGTCCTAAACTTTTTGGAAAGCACTCACCAGTTTCTTAAATTATACAACAAGAGAGTCTGTATTGTTCATGTTGATGAAGTTTGTCAAACATTTAGAATAAGATATTATTTGGACTTGCTGCAGTAATCTGCGTTGTAGGCTAATTAAGAGAGGCAAATAAGGCTAATTTGTGTCAAAGCTGTCTTTTGACCCCTGTCTCCTATTTGTGTTGCTGTAATTGGCAAGACGAGGGAAATCTCCAGAGTATTACCCAAATGACAGACAGGATTTAGCAATTTTTTGCAAAAGTGTGTTGCATATTGGGTAAACAGCATGTTTGTCAGTCACAAATTTTGTCATTTCCTTTCACTTTGATAAAGAGATCCTCACTCAGGGTTTACATCTGGAATACGGACAAAATGGTTAGTGAGACTAACCCATAGCTAAATGTCACGTGTTTGATCATTGCAATAGTTAGTGTCCATTAAAAGCCATATGCTGTTTGTGTCACTGCTTCTTCCACATAGTAATGCATGCTAGAGAAGAGGTTCAACTAAATGCTTGAAATTAAGGCAGATTGGAGTTATAGTTGCTGTTGTAATTTGGGCATATCAAGTTATCCAGGTCAGTTGGTCAGCACAGCAGAGCTCAAATATGTGAGGTGAGCTAATTAGATATCCCAGTGACCTCCCATGAAAATGAACGCTATGGCCACTGAACAACAAAGTCAGTGCCATCTATTTAAATTATTGGATGGATGGATGGATATGCTTATTTATCATGGTCATTCTAAAATATAATATACATTAAAATGCAATGAAACACAGCAGCTCTCTCAGCAGATAAAAAGCATGAATCAACAATAAAATAATTAAATACAGTTAAACAATAATGAAAAGGAAGACAACATGACATAACAACGTGTGTGTGTTACTGTTCAAAAGCTGTCTGTGGGAAGATTTCATGTCTTGTTTTGATCAGGCTTCCTCCTTTGCCGTTCATATTTATCAGTTAGACTCGATTAATGCGATTAAACTGATTTTAAAGCGACTTTAGCTCCACCCACTGAGGTTTGGCCAACCAATGAGATTATTTCTGCCTGAGTCCACAGCTCTGATGAATGTGTGTATAGTTAAAACTCAAGCTTGTTTATGCTGAAGCCCTTCAGGAAGTCACATTCAGTAACTAAAACTCAACTGTGCCAAATTAAGACTGAAATACTGCCAGCTTCACTGATTAAATATTTCTTTTTCCCTGCTAATTTTGGTGTGAGGAGAGACTTTTTCAACAAGTTGATAAAATATCTAATCGAGGTTATTTGGGAAATTTCTGGGTATAATGACTTTTGCTCATATTGTGTATTGTTTATCATTCTCAGAGAGCTTTCTTGTCGTTTACTTCTTTGACTTTCAGCTGCATTTGGTAAATGATTATTTTCAGTGAACAGCTGTCGAATAATTTCAGTCTGACTTTCAGATTCATTTTACCAAACTCCCAGATCACAGCAAAGGCACAAACCCCCGCTGTGGACCGAAGATTATTGAAATGTATAGTTTCATCACCATATGACTTTAAAAAGCGGTCACACAATATTAAGCTTCCTGATAACAATCCCCAGCGCTCAATTGAATCCCAATATGGGAATTATGGTTGATTATGTCTTCCTAAGAAGAATATCAGGTTTTGATCTGCTTCTGTTATCATCAAACTTATTAAACGTTTGTTCTAGTAAAACTCTAATCCTGTTAGTAGATGATCAAACAAAGTTATATTGCCTTTTCTTTATTGCTGTTCTGAGAAGAAGCGGGATCAATGGCGTGCTCAGACACAAATATGGCTTTACTCGAAAGCCCCTGATGATTGCAGGAGTTTATGTTTGATATTTTTTCAAAAGCAATTTTTAAATATTTGATGCATTTTTTGAGCTACAAGATGTTTGCTATGGCCTCAATCTAATTTTACAGTATACATGAGATTAATTTTTTGTTATATCCGAAACAGAGGGCAACCATGCATTGTAGACCTCATTATTGAAAGTTTTCATTATAGAGCACGACTGTATCATATTGCAAATATTGCTGTTGCTCTGTACAAGAGCCGGCTGTGTGTGTGTGTGTGTGTGTGTGTGTGTGTGTGTGTGTGTGCTGGTTGGTTTGTTCACTCGTGCGTAAAGCTTTATGCCATGCTCAGTGTTTAGCGGCATAACAGTAGGCAGTGTTTAGGCTACAAAGAGCCCCAGGAGCCAAGCCTGAGGGGGATCCAGTGTGCGCTCGTACACCAGGTGATGTGGTAGAAGGCAAACAATCCTGAGCCAGTTCTAGTTGGGACTCGGTACGTAACATGGTCTCGTTCCCAGCTTGTCAAATACAGCTCCCTCTGCATCACTGGTTAGATAGTGTAAGCAGCCCTGGGCATCTAAAGGAATGTGGACCATTTGGACTCTACTGGGTTTAGTCAGGAAGTGCCATTATGAATCCCACTGGAGTTCTGGGCAAGGTTAAGTTTAGGGTTATGGTTGAGTGAGGGACTATGTTAAGTTTTAGCATGTTTTTGGAGCAACGTATTTAAAAAATGCCTTCCTGACTAAACCTGGTAGAGTCCACAAAGTCTACGTCCCTGAGCATCAGGTTCGGACGTCCAAGGCTGCTTTCATCGTCTGACCTGAATCTGAGGGCTTCTGCCCAAGAAATGAAATGAATCGTAATCAAACTCAGAATTACAAGTTGGAAATTTGCTCAAAAATCATTTCAGAGCTCCGATTTTTATGATTTTGATTCAAGTCACGTCAGATTACATAAAAATGGCGGAAAACAAACTGCATTTTTTGTTGTTTACAGCAACAATGGATTATTTATTGTTCATTTGGATCTGCATTCGTGTCTACCTTGGCGACGACGACTCTTCCTGGGATCCACATTGAAACATGCTCGGGCTACATTTACACTGTGGATATAACACGATTAAAGCAGTAATCCAACAATTAAATTGGTATTTGTTTATTTTATCTATGCTAATATGTTTACTGACTACAAGTCAATACTGCTGCATATGCTTTTGGAAAATGTTTCTTCTTCTTGTGCCTTTCTCAAGTCGATAACGTGAATGCAATGTTACCGCAGACTAGAAATAGACGAGACATTTTTCACCTTAGTGTCATTCATTACGATTATGCATCACACCCCCCGACTGCACCCCGCGTTCACTTGTTTACATTAAATAACATGCAGTATGATGATCGCTGGAGCTTTACCATTACCACCAAGAATAATCTCATTATTGTTTTGACATTCAAATCAAACTTGCATTAGGTACAGCCGGCTGTAAGTAGAGATGGTAATGACATTTGAATTATAGTGGCTATAGGATTAAAACAGGCCACACAGTCAACATACAAAAGCCCCGCTCAGGGTATAAAGCATGAAACTACAGTTCCCAGGGGACTCTGGTAAACAACAGGACTGGATGGCCGTAAACACCTCATTAATCGAGAAGTCGTGCTTTTACAACCAGTGCTAAGAATAGAAAAGCTTTGGGACGGGTCACAAGGTGCGATATGAGGTTTGGGGCTGTGCAAGTCCTTCAAGAAGCGAGTTTGTTATTTGGTGTCAATAAATGTTGATATCTGAACGCGTCTTGATGCAGCTGTGAAATGTCTTTTTGTTATGGCCGCAGGAAATGTCATCATTAAAAGCAAAATTGTGTTCAGCCTCATTTTATCCATATTTTAGTTCCAGTGGAAGGTTTTAGTGCTGACATTATGCTGATCTGCTGTTTGAAGGTGTGCTCTCTGCCTGCTTGTGGTATGATTTTCAGTATTTATAGTGAGTCCACAGAGATTGACAATGACAGGTTCATTTAAAGAATTAAGTCGAAGGTCCTATTAGCTTGTGTTCTCTCTTCATTTCCAAACTACTGGGGGAAAAAAAAGGATATGGTTTGGCTCTACAGTATATCACTTGTGTATAAATTCCACAGCACCGACTAAATTAAATTGTCAATCCAAAATAAGCCATTCAAATGATTGTTTTTCATTTAGAAAAAAAAAAAAAGTATTTTCTTATCCTCAACGGCGAGAGGTGGCTATGTATGTCATCAGCTAAAAGATTGTCTCTGGATGAAGAGGAGACAAGCGAGGCCTCAGGCACGTGTTCCTGAACAGTGAAAATAATTGAATTGTGTAAAGGAGAATGTAATTGTTTCTGGGGAGCATAAAAAGCAAAAGGCGATGCTGGTGGAGCTCTGTTGTGTGCACCGCAGCCTGGTCTGAGACAGAAACAAACCGCCTGAGGTCCTGCGAGCAAAAGGGAACAAGTCCTGATGAGTGGAGGCAAAACTTCCCTTGAAGTAGCCTCGCCTGGCTCTCAATGTATTCAGGAATGCTGTCTTCAAAAACAGCGTCCTTCCTGATAAACAGCTCCCTCCCTCCTTTGTACGTGGGTGTGTAATGGAGACTTTAAATTAAAGTTGCGCCAGGCGTCTTCCCGCCAGCCGTGAGAGGCCACCATTTGAAAAATTTCAACTTAAATTCTCTGTAATGCCACATCAGAGGACGGCGACGCAGCACGCCCGTGTTTACCAACCCCGCTGCTCGGCGGTGTTCCACACAAAAGGAAACCAAAGAGACAAAAGATCTGATGGTCGGTGCGTCCGGCTTTCTCTGGGCGGCGCGCTCGCTCGCTGCTGTTCGCCTCAGTTCTTCTCTTCTTGTGGGTGGAGAGGTGAGTGACATCAGAATTTTACTTTGCCAAATAGGATGAATCAACAGGGTCTCAATTAGTAGCAACGGGATGTTCCTCTCTGCTGCAGGCCTATTTTATGATTTCGGCTCATAAAACAGGTGCATTTTTTTTTTCTGTTAAAAATGTTCTCTCACGCAGCTTGTTTGGACTATTTTCTTCATTTTCATTCAGGGTGCTGCAGCTCCATAGTGCCATTCTGAATGCGGGCATTTGCTACAAAGGGTTGTAAAGCTTTTCTCTGTATAGCTGCAAGCAGGAAAGCATGAAAAAGATATAGAATAATAGATAAATAGATATACAGATTTATAGACTGGCCTTGAGCGCGACACTGAACCCCTTCTCCCTCTCTCAAACTTGCTTCTGAACTGCTGTATTGCACGATGCAAATCATGCATCTTCTAATTCAGTAATACATTGGGCAAAAAAAAAAAAAAATCCACAGATTCATCCAAAGTGGCAGTGCATGTTGTTTTATCCTGCAGGTGCGAGGTGGAACTACAAGCCATTACAGTGTACTGTTCTCAGACAGGAGGAGGTAAACTGACAAGAACATGTGAGCTCAACCTGAAAGCCAATCCAGTGTTGTGGTTTAATTGAAGATGTGAAACAGATTTATCTGATATTAGATTAGAAAGTACTGCCCTCAGGTGGAAGGATCAATTACTACAAAAGATTGAATTGTCTCATCGTCTCTTTGCTCTGCGCATAATTAGATAAATGCAGTAAGAGGAGCACTGCACGCTGCAAATACACACACACACGCAGACACACAGGTAAACAGACAGACAGGACGGCAGACACACACTTTGTCATACACACCGGCACAGGAGCACACACACACACACCTCCATGCATGCATTTTGAAAGTGTCTGTAAATACTGAGGCAAGCCCAGTGTGTTGATTTATATTTTAAACACTTAAATATCCTCAAGCAAAGATTCAGTTTTTGGGTAGGAGGATGGATTTTTGTTGATATTGAACAGTTTAGTGCTGTGAGGCCAGCAATACTTAGAAATGATAAAAACAGCTGTCTCCTCGCACTGCTCGGCCTACATCAGGAAGATTCAGTAAGTACATATTATTTACAATGGCTTTCCCCTCAGCTGCATAGAATAGAGTACAATAGAATATATTTTTATGATTCCTCAGTGTCTTAAGATAGCAATGCACACACACACAAAAAACATATGCTCCAATATTGTGCAGTGATAACCCTCTAAAAGAACAAACCCCGTGGAACAAGGTTTAACAACAGCTCCCTTTTCAACATTGAAGCTCTTTGTGTTATATGAGTCAGTTCATTTTGCTTCCTTGCCTCAAGTCTCGTCTGTGTTGTCCACCGACACAGAAAGAAAATGTATAGGGTTTTGTATATTCTGAGAACAGTTTGTTTCCGGTATGTATTATCTGTGCTGTGAAAGTACAAAATCAATGGTCCAATGTACCGTGCAGCTGAGAAGGATGCTCTTAAATATGGTTAGCTTGGGGTATCTGTGTCTTCTCTTTCTCAGAGGGTTCATATACCTCCGACTGTTACACAATTCAACCCAAAGCTCCTGTTTAACTAGAAAGTATCCGAAATTAAAATGTCAACTTCTCAAATATTCATGAATTAAAACAATTATGATGAGATGCGTGCGCCTCGTTGTAATTGTCATGCATCTTTGTCGTGCAGCTGTGCATAACAATTGTCACGCACATAATTGGTATGTACCTTTACAAATTTACAAGCATTGCAGGAGCTTCCTAAGCTTCACTCCTCTGTGATGAATGATTCATTTTCCTCCAACTATTACAAAGTCAGACACCTATATGATTAAATGATGAAAAGCCAGTGCACTCGGTGACCTTGTGTTTTAGCTGGCAAAATGTGTTTTATGCTCTTCTGATATTTCTAATGAATTCGCAGTGGCATTGACTCCAGTGTGAATTGAAAACTAGTGTACAGTCCACGCTGGCTAATGCCCATTTGAGTGTACAGTAGGATGTAAGATATACTCATGCCTAGGCCTTATGCAATTCACACAATTCCACTTCACATCCGCAATGCTTTGTGATGGATATTGAAAAACGGTAAAAATAACCATATGGCTGAGAGAGCATATTATGCCTTTAAAATGTGCTAATGACTAGAAGTGATGCAGGCAGTCTTTCAAAGGGTTGCCATAGCGATGGTGGTGCAGTGTGGGAGTCATGACCGCACAAGCCCGGACCCAAACTCCAGACCTCGGACGAGACGCGGCGTGTCATGACCCGGTCCATACCCTCCAGCTTGCAGGTAACACCGTGGTCACAGAGCACAACCCCACTTCAGTCATCAGCCAGATCACAGCAGCAGGAAAACAATGCACAGCAACTGTAATGTTACGTCCAGCCGAGTGAGAGGGATGGGTGAAGGCGAGAGAGCTGACAGCATCGTTTCTTGGGTGGATAAATTGGTTTGCTGTTACATCGGTCCAGGATCAGCCTTCGATATCAGCTGCTTTTTATATATAATGGAGGTTTCCTACATTCTGCATCACCTCCAATTTTACTAATTTATTGAATTGTTCAATTATGTTTTATGTAAATAAAATATTAGTCATAGATAGATGGATAGATAGATAGATAGATAATAAAATACAGAGACACATAAAACAGATAGAACCTCCCCCACATCATTAAGACATGGTTTGTTCCTGCACACTGAGGAAGGCAAGCGGACCTTCTTTTCATGTCTTTTCTCCATTGAAATTGAGAAAAAAAAAATGGAACGAAGTAAGCCTGAATGATGCTCTTTTGAGTGCAGACCATTTCTTTCTTCTGACAATGCTTAATGTATCCCACACTTTTCCCAACCATTGAACGGGTCACGCTGCCCCAAGGAGCGGCTAACCCCAAAAGAATTTCATTAGCCGGGGCGTCAATGGAGAGTTTTAGTGTCCCTCGATGGTCTAAATGTGCTTCTGCACTCCTATAAAAATCAGACTCTGGAGAAAGTAAAACTGAATCCTTTTAATTCTAAGGTACAAAATGGTCAAATTTAAAGATGCTGAACATTGGCGGTATCACAAAGACTTGGTCTTGACGTCGGCTGAAACGGTTAACTCGCCGCAGTGGCATCTTTCATGAATGCATTCGTCTCCGTTTCCTTTGGTCCCTCTGACCCACCCCACTCTGTTCTGCCTGCACACACATGCACATCAGACGCTGCCGACATTATCGAGGGACCAGGTTGTTTACGGTGTGGTTTTTTTCCGAACCGTGGGGGTCCGAGAACCCGGAGAGCAGCTGAAAGTGTAGCAGGGAGCAACTGGGAAGGAGGAAAAAAAAAGTTTGCATATCATGAGTGAGAAACACACAATTGACATACTGTTAGAAGACTACAATTCCGGCTCCTTATTAGATTTATATTGGAGGCCTGCTGAGAATAGTTGAAAGAGAAATGAAACGGTGGCAGACTCTGAGTTAGCTCCCCATTGAGAGAGCCATTTTCAGTTGAAAGTGCATGAAAAGGGTCAATTTTAGATGGGTCAACATTGATTAGAGGAGGAAGCGAATAACCGCCCCGTAAGAGATCATTTTACTCATGCTGATGCCACTGAATCACAGCCCTCTGCTTTTATCAAGCCGCGTGCAACAACTGGATCACTGCTGATTGATGCCTCTCCTCCTTGAAAATGGAGCGTCGCAAAGTATCGGACAGTATTCTCATTGCCCGGGGAAATGTATCCGATTATGTATTCGCAGGTACATCACAGCAGTGCTAACACAGGACCCATCTTGGACAATGTGTAGCCAAGCAGCCCCCCCATTTATTCCGGGAAACCAATATGTTTAGGCAATGAATATTTCATTCCAATCTCAAAGTCCAGACAATAAGATTCTGCGGATGCACTAACAGCCACATAAATTCTACCTTGATTTTGCTCTGTCACCACTGAGACCTAGTAAGTGCTCAATTTCATGGTTGGTCAGGTACTTGTACTTGCTTAAATCCGATGTTGGCGAGTGTGAAAGCTGCAACGTTTTGCTCTTTTTTGTGGAGACTGGAAATGTTAATGAGGCCTAAAGTGTGTCCGTTGAAAAGGTTAATGGCAATGTGCACTCTTCAGAGGTGACATTTTGGTAATATGGATACTTCAGTCAGTATAAAAAAGATTTGCTGACTTGTACGTCAATAAGATCGAGGACATGATCTCATATAATTCAGCAGATTATGAGGGATTTTATTTTATTTTATTATTTATTTATTTATTGCATATTCAGGAAATTACAGATGACAGTGACTAACAAGATCCTGTATAAATCTTGAGATGTGCCTGCTTATGCATTCAAGCTGAGGATTTCCAATGTTTGATATAAGACATTGAAAGCAAGAATGCAAAAAGGTCAGGTTATTTATCTCAAATGTTTTTATCTCACCTATACATTATCCACTTCCTTTTAGCTTTAAGTCGAACAAGGGCAGATTACTCTACTTTAACAGCCTTCGAGTTAATGGATACAGTTCAATGGAGGCATGCATCTTCCCTCTAAATACACACTCAGCACCGTGCGACACTTGTTAACATGATACAGGCAGAGAAAATGGCTTGTTGGATGTTAATTTTAAAACACATTAAGCCAGTATTATACAAATAAATATGAGTACACGTGATGTGTCTACCCAGAGCTTTGTAAATGTTAGGTACGCTGCTGCAGGGTGATTACTGTTCAGAACCCTTGTGGATGAGCAGGCTATAAGGCAGATAGTTTGAACTACGTGGGTTTTAATCTGGCTCCAGACCTTTGGTGCATGTCACCTCCCTGTTTACACTCCCCGTCGCTCTGCACTGTGTACAATCTAATAAAGCCACTTCCATAAAAAAACACCTTAAAAATGAATTACAGTGCTCCATTCAGCTTTTGTGAGTGTTAATGCTGATACCTATTATTGATGACTTTCATTTTTTAGGACATATGCACTGATTACACAGCATTTGCATGTAAAACCCATAAGAAATAATTACAGCAGGTGTTAAATGTTGGATGACTCAAACCTTTCTTCATCTCAAAGATTATAAAAGTGAAGCTGTGGTGTTTGGCGGCGCCAAATGCAACACATCAAATCAAATGAGAGCCTTGGCAATGCAGCAGCCAGGAGTCATGTTTGATTCTGGTTTGAATTAAGAAGAAGGAGTGAAAGGGTTGTTTGGGGATTATTTTGCTGGGACTTCATGTGGCAATCTGCAAAATTCTGCTGTTCAGTTTTCGCCTCCATCTTTGGTGCTAAGTGCTCATCCATGGAGTTTGAATTTCTTTAGGTGTCGCTCCTCATGCTAACTAACTACCCAGTTCTTCTTACGTTCATCCCAAATAAATCTCTCTGTTAGTGCTTCTCGAAATGAAAAACGGTGTGCTTTAAAACTACAAATGTAAAAGCTTTCATGAACTGGCTATGAGGTGAGTCATGGTGTGTTATGTCAAATGGTAATAGAGGAAAGTAAAAAACAAAAATTCAAAATTTAAAAATACAAATATATGAAAATGTCATGGATTATTGCTTTAAAGATGTGTAAATATCTAAAGATATTTTCATCTTCTTGTGCTTCACTGCATATTGACAATTCTTGATACTTTCATTAATGATAGTTCATTTTGTTCCAAGTACAGCACTTATTTGTAAAGCTCAATTAGAATAAATGATTACATTTTTTATTGATAACCATTAAACCGGTGACTTGACGAGCTTTATTCTAGCATGCTTCTGATCTATTTTAGAGAGAAAATTTGTTTTTTTGCATACATTTTGAATTAATTGCTTGCTGTTAATTATTTATTTATTAATTATTATTATTATTATTAAACAGTTTCTCGGTTCATTTCAGCAATCATTTTCTTTCAAGTTTTCCAAATGCTACACATCTGTTTTTGGAGCAAAACTCTTCATGTGAAAAGCCCATGAACGGTTGCACAGTTCAGTGTTTGGTGTTCAGTGTTATTTTAGAGTTTTAAGGGGCAGCTGTGTGAGCCATCAGCTGCAGATGTGGTTGAACACCAGTGCCAGTAGACAGAGGTTTCCAATTACCCAACAGTGGAGGCAGAAGGGATGGAGAAACAGGTGGTGCCTTTAATTGCTTTTTGCAACCCCAGAAGTACAGTACGAGGAGGGTCCAGCAGGAGCTGAGCTGTGGGAGGCCCACTGGGAAACAAGACATTCACCAATCCGGCTTTGTAATTGGTTTCAGTAGAACTTAATATTAATGGAGTTGAAGATTAGTGAAAGAGACTGTATGCATTTTTAAACTTCAAAAATGAATAATGGTACTGGTAGAGAGGATGTGGAATGTAGGGCTAGAAAAATAAATGGGCCAATATTGGCCTTTAGTTATATTCTGGATTTTGGCCGGTCAATGCTGTTCTCTGTGGTAGGATGGCATTTTTTTGTAAATTAATTAAAAGGCAATAATATATCTCAGAGTTTCTCCACCACTGACTAAGTGGGTGGATCATCCTGCCTTGAAATACTCACAACCATTTATATGGGGCGTAGTGGGATCTGTCTTATTTGCGAGGAAGCTTCCTCTCACCTCGCTACCAATTGAGGAATTTCTCTTATTAGGAACCTATTTTATCCAAAAGGTTATATAAATTTAGACAACTTAACAAACGTCATATTTCCTAAAAATGCCACATAACTACGAGGTCTCATTACAAATGAGACCGGTAGCATCGGCTTCCGTGACTTGACAGAACTAACATTGAAGAGGAAACTCTGAATCTTTGGAATTTGAGTGAATTTTTGCTTTATAAAATGCTGAATATCAGCACAAAATGTTGGCTTTTGACAATTTAAACACAAAAATATCAGTATCAGATGTCTAAAAGTCAGATTCTATTAGAATGTGTCCAGTGTGGAAAGTGTGCATTTGTTTGGGAGGATGAATTGATTTTCTGGAGATAATTGCGTTCTCTTAGTTGGCTTAATCATGTTAACAAGAGAATGGAAGAGAACTATAAAACGACTTTCCATCTCTTGTCATCCGTCTCCTCACATCCACTTCCCCACACCAGGTGAACCACACTTCAGTGTAACTTGTCCTGAGCTGCGTCCTGTCCTGTGCAATTTTGTTTTGTCCTGCATAATGATAGTTTTGAACCATTATGTGGCTGCTGAGTCGTGTCCTGTGTCCTTTGTGTTTGGCGTATGCTGCAATGGTGAATTGTTCTGTCAATGGCAAGATTTTGAAACTGAAATCTATTGCTATTGCAGAGCTTACCTCTGTGCTTACCTAGGCTATACACCAGGTTACATTTACAACCTTGGAAAAGTTTCCCTGGATTTCTTTTTTCAAATATGTCAATAGCAGTACTAATCCAATAAAAGTTTTCTTGTGATAAATGCATATCGAGTTTGGTTTGACCAAACAGGAAACAAAATGGATAGGGCAGGACACAATTGCTGCTGAATGTTAAGGGAGAGACACTGCAAAGAACATGACACAAAAGGATCTGAGGTCACCATCACATTGGATGCTGTCCTGAATGTGTCTGTACTTTTTCTATGGTTCAGCAGCAGCAGGCTGTACTGTGCGCCTTGTTTCTGGGATGCTGCTGGTTTGTGGCCAATCTCCCAGGTGCTCAAAGTTGAACAAGTGTCAGCTTTAGCCGCGCCAAGCATTACATTAATGCAAAAACAGCCTTTGAAACAGGCACTATCTAGCTATTGGACAAGATGATAAAACTCTCTGTCCCCTGTTCTGTACGCTTTTCCTTTGTCTGTTTATATTTTCAACAACATCATCCCCTTGGTTACTTTAGGGCAGGTACAATAGCTAACCTAGATAACCTAGGTACCTTGCAAGTTGTTGTCAGACTTTGTGTTGAGAATGATGTAACAGTCCTTGCACCCTCCAGTTTCTTGCTCTGCTGCAGCTGCACTTTGCATTTGAGCAGGAGCAAAAAGCAACCTACCATATCTGATCACAACATTATCCGCTAATACGGAGTGGATATGATCAGCCAAATGCCAGCTCTCTACACTCCTGGTGTTAAAAGCCATAACTACAGAATATGCTTACGTTGTGGCAAGGGTAAATAGTGAATTGAGTTCACATTTTGGAATTATGTATCTTATGTTTTTCATCTTCAAGGCTACACAGGACCTGTGGGACTGCTACAGCCATTTTCAATATCAAGGAGGTATGATTTGTGGGGATATGCTGATTTCCAAGGTTACAGAAGGATGCATATTCATATGCTGAGTTTACAAAAACAAAGTGGCAAAACAGCAGTTTACATAACCTTTAGAGTTTCTCATCAACAGAGGTAAAAACATCTTTTGCATTACAATAAGAATGTGTGTATTATTGCACTGGGCTTCCATGCACACGCGCAGGCTTGTGCGTGTGTGTGTGTGTGCTTGCGGTGCATGTGTGTGTGTCTGTCCATATTTCTCTGATGCAGGACTGCTGGCAGCGATTGCCCTGTTTTCCCATTTCCCCTCTGGCTAATCACTAGAGTCCCCGTAAATCCTTGGTATCACCACAGGATCAAGAGAAGGCCTCCAAGCCCCAGGGAGCCTATTTCCTCTGAGAGCAGAACACACACTGGAAACTCCTCGATATATTTGCTGGCCCCTGGACGGTCAAGACTTCAGGGTGAAAGATGCTCCATGACATCACCCCGCTGCTGGCTGGCCTCCTTCTCACACACAGCACACCAAAGTCACCAAACGGAGAAACTCAATCAGATATAAGAACGACAACTGGAGCTCCAGAGGAAGGTTGTTATGACAAAGGGAGAGAGAAATATTGGAAGTCATCTGCGGCAGGGGGAATAGGAGGAAGAAGGTCAGAGATAGGGATCACATAGTAATGTTTCACTCCAACTCTGTGTTTTCCAGCTGCAGTGGCTGTATTCCAGCTGGTGTGGTAACACAGAATAATTAGTTTGGTTGGAACAGCACCTCGGGGGGCTGGATTAGCTCTTGGAGGGCAGTTTCTCTGGCAACCCAGTGTTCTGATGAGAGCCGAGATATACTGTCATGCACCCAGCACAGAGAAGCTTTTGATGGTTTTAAAAGCCTTGAGCAAGTGACAATTACAGCCTGAATGGCAAAAAGGGTCAAAGGGAATCAGATGCTCCGGACTCCAATGCTGAAGGCCACTAGGGAGATGGGGGGTTGTAAAGCTGTGCATTACAATGTCGAATGATGGACGATATCCAGAGAGGAATAGTAAACAGGCCAAATAGAATAGTGAACTTTTGACATAGTCCTTGTTTAAAATTCAAAGCTATATTTTGTTTACAAATGGCAAGCATACTGAACCTCAGTAATGCACATACATGAGTGGCCATGAATACAGGCTCAAGAGCTCGCTGCATTTAATGACCTATTGTACTGTAAATAAGGTAAATAATGTAAAAAGTGGTTTCGTACACAGATCTCTTTGTATCCGACGCCAACAAGGAGGTCAGAGGGGTAATTGGGGAGTTGTAGCACAATCCATCTGAACTGTGATTGACATTGTGAGCTACAGTAGGTAACCAGGGAGCAGGTAAATTTAGCAAAACAGTCAATATTAATGTTACCAGTCATGGTAACATACACTAATGCTTCTAAAAGCTAGTTCATGAATAAGATGTTAAAGTTGCACTGTGCAGAACTGCAGAGGGTCTATTGAAGTCAGGACTGTGGAGACTCAACTGACAGAAAACATGGAATAAGAATGAAATTTGATGGTTGAGGTTCTCATATTTATTTATCTTTTTTCCCAGTTGAGTCTAAAACTTCCTCGTCCACCTTCAAAACTGCAGTGCATCTTTAGATAGTAAACAAGCAGACATTATCTAAGCACAAAAATAAAAAACAGTATCAGTGGCTGTTAAAAATAAATCAATAAATCAACAAACAAACAATGCATGTTTGGTGTCCAATGTTATAATACGAACATTTGAATTATTATCGCATTTATAAATGCAACTAGTTATGTAAACTCGTTCACATATAATATTTGTAAAGGAAAGGGTATACATTTTAACTAGCAGACATCATCGAAGGGAAAAAAATCGATAAAATATAAGTTTCCAGGTGAAAACAGGACAGAAAATAATGTTCAGTCTGCTGCAGAGGCTGAGTGAAGAAATGTAAGTTGATGTGTTGATGTATTTAATGCCATCAGCTGTTTGTGCCTGCTGTTACAAAGGCAGCCTGATGAGGCCTTCAGACTGTGTCTCACCTCACCTGAAAACCTTTTATTAGAAGAGATGAAACAAGCTAAAAAAGATAAAATACTGCAACTTTTCCCGGATGACTAATGCAACAAGCCTGTTCAAACTCCGAATAGCCGTAACAATTCTCCAAGGACAGGCTGTCCATTGTGTGGAAGTGTGAAACACATCAGTCAAGGTCTTTGGAGGAACAATGGACTCGTCACAAAGTAGTGAGAGCAACACTGAAAAACAAAACTCCCTTTTTTTCACGAGCACACAACAATGGGTCGGCCGGCTTGCCCTAAAACACTACATCAATTTCTAAGAAAGGAAGGAGTGCACTAGTGAGAGCGCTCCTTTGTTTCCAGAGTTCCCTTCCCTCAGATATAATTTCTCCTGCACAATCTTTTATAAGTGATGTATTTCAGCTTGTGAGATAGCATAGCTCATGTTTTACTCCACTGGGCCATTTTTACAACAAACAGTCATCACAGAAAGAAAAAAAAAGCAATATAAAAACCGGAGCGCTCTATTCATGATATCAGAGATCAAACACATTTTTCCTCAAAAGGCAATTGTGTGTTGATTCCTCCGCCTCTCCTGCAGCGGCGTGCGCGTTCACTTCCATGTCGGAGGTGTCAGGTGTGCCCGTTCTGCCGAGCAGCAGGCTCACAACACAAGAAAAGCTGCTGAACTTCGGCTGAACTGAAGCCGTCCGGAGCCCCTCGTTCTGTTCAGAAGCTTGTAACATGGAAACTTTAAAACAAGTCTTTAAATTTCTAAGAATTCTTTTTTGTTCGTTTTTTCTTTGATACTATTTAGGTTTGTTTGAGTATAGATCTCCCTTGTGTCTTGTGTCATATGTATCTTTATGTTTGTCAGTTGTATTGCGCGATAAACGAATAAATAACTACGAAATAAATAAATAAATGAATGAAAATCAGAAGTCATTAGTCTTAGATTAGAATTTGTGAGGTTTTAATTTGAACATCAAACTTCAATTATCCATTCATTTATTTTTGTCAAAGTGAATCAAGTTCTTCTGCATCAAAGTGAACATTTCTAATGTTAAATAAAAAACAAAAACACTTAATTCTGCCTTCATACTGACCTGCTACACTTACCTTTTGGGAAAATGACCCAGCTCATGTTATACTTACCTGTGCTTACTTACATTTTTAACTGAGAAACCTCAAAAAATCTTCATAATTACCTGTCCCAAGGTAAGTAACACCGTTCCAATGTAATTTTTAATAACAATCACCTCGTTAATAACAACCATATTTCTGCCTCAACCTTAGATTCAGATTCAGAATCAGAAAACTTTATTGATCCCCGCAGGGAAATTGCTTGTTCTGCATTCTGCACCATATACAGTACTTACCTTTATACCTGCCAAGCTTTTATGAATAAGAAAAAAAAAGATTTGTTCCAAAAATCAAAGTTAAAGTTTGTCTTGAAAAGGTCTTAAAAAGCATTAAATGTAGCAGTGTGTCACCTGCACACAGCCTGGTTACAACCCTGCAGACGACATGAAGACTGACAGCAGCACACAGCAGAATCACCCAGCTGAGCTCACGAGGGAAAACATGTATTTGTGATCAAAATTGAGTTTTTAATCTTCCGTATATAGACACAGCAGAGACTCTGTGTCTCCAATTTGCATAATGGACAGCATCTGCCCCATGATCACAAGAAATTCATAAATAAAATCATCACAGCACATTTTCTGCTTTTAGTTTAGAACGAATATTGATGTGATAGCCATATCAGAATCGCAGCTATCAGCAAATCTTTTTCAAGATGTGACTGAAGAAATAACACGATCACAAAACGTGCAAACCGCTAATAAAGACTCCAACTTAACAGCCTACTAATCCACATGATCAACAACAAAAAAATCCCACGGCTTTGACCCCAAAGCGTCATCGCCTGGAGCCGGGTGTTATCAGTATTCTCAGCCCCAGTTCCAGTGTGTGTTTGACAAATATTCTTCCTTAAATAGTCTTGCCAGTGACAGATACTTCTGACAGCTTTGGCACAAGAAATACTGCATCACTCTTGCGCCAAGGCAGCCAGCATGGAAATTACTGTTAAATGATTGTTGTTCTCAACAGACTGATGCTAGGAACGATTCCAGCGGCAAATAAAAGGAGGGAGGTGAAAAAGAAATAACTTGGATGAAACAAACCCCGGGGAATAAATAGGACGCAGGTTTGCAAGTCCCGACTCCAGACTGAAAGAAATGCAAAGCAGGTATAGAGGCAAGGTTACTGAAACATGAAGGTTTAGATGCAGCATCAGTGACTGTAAGCAGACAAGCGAGCAGTAGTCAAATGAATGTATAAATCAAGGTTTACTTAGGCAGGGGACACACTGAAGGATTTTTTTTTTTTTAGGGACAGTTTACACCAGATTTGCTCGTCCCGACAACTGGGAGGGAAATCCCGATCGGAGGCCTGATTTGGTTGGCAAAAACGTGTCAGGTGGTGTGTGAGGAGGTTTCCAGATTCGGTCTTAGCCGCCCTGATCTGAGCCGATAGAATCAACTGGATTTGATATTTATGACCTGACATCTGGATGGGCCCCAAAGTGTGCGGGGATCACAGATTGAATCCAAGAGCAGAGACCGCCAATATCCAATGAGAACTGAGTTTAAAGAGCAGTGAGGTGGAAGCGTTATATTAAAAAGTTATATTTATGATAATTATGTATACCTGTAATACTTAAGGGCCAGGAAAATACGAGTTTACCTCTATTGATAATACCTTTTTATAAGAGGTCTACTCAGCCCATATTCACATCTTTTTTCTTATTTGTGTTTTCAGTGTATAGTAAAGCACATTACATTAATGTATAGGCATCGTAATACATGCTGGATTACCCTGAGACCCGATGAGATTACAGATCCTGTAATCAGGTTAATCCCAGTTCATTAAGTCAGTGATGCCACATCTTTACCAAATTGGTGCAGTGGTTCTCAACTTTTTTCAGTAGTAAGATTTTTTTTTAACCAAGTACCCATTCACCGGCAAAAAGCATTCTGGGGAGGAAAAACAACAGGGAATGAAAATATATAATATCCTGTAAGTCTGTTCAGAGCTGGAAACAATCACATTAGAGAAAATGTTCATCGGCATGAAACTGTAAATCCACGATGCAGAAAGAAAACAAACTAGAAAGACTGCATGAAATGAAATTTTATGAAAAATATGCTTATTAAAAAGCTCTATTAAAAGTACGTTGCAAGATTTAGGGTACCCATATTTCCCAAATTTTATGAATTATTAATTTAACACTTTGAATACCCCCTGCAGTACCTCCATGTACCTACAGGGGGGTGCGCTCCACATTTCTGAAACACCGGTCCAGTGTAAGCAGGTTTGCATCGAGATCTCAAAAAATCCTGTCTAATCCTTCCATTTCATGTGTAATGCAACACGTCTTTGAAATCAGGATTAAAAAGAAAAAGTCCCCAGCCTTATGTGTGATGAGCCACAAAGAACTTTGTAGATTTATGTTTGTCAACACAATAATAACTCTAATCTCGAACATTAAATTGATAATGTCTCCCTTAAAAATGTTACTAGCCCAGCTTAAGTTTTTCTTCCAAGGTTGTGGATTGGTCTCTGTGTTTGTCCTTTTTTTCCAATCCAAACCAAGATTTTTGAAAGACATTTACCTCGTGAAATTAAACACTAGTGGAATTGCATTGAAAACAAATAATTTCATCCACAAGCAAATAATTTACAATTTGTTTCAAGGTCAACATCATCAGGTTATAACCCTCAGAACTAAAATATGTACCAGGTTTATGTTTAATGCCAACCGTGGCCAAATAGCTGTCATGTAAAAAGAACGTGAATTATTTCTGCATTAGATGACTTGCGAGGACGGGAATGTTTCTGGCCATACAAATGGATCAGGACAGAACAGCCATGATACAAAAATGCAGTCATTTTTCTTTTTTTTCCTTTCTTTCCAGGTAAAACTTTGTCAGGAAGTATCTCAATAACAACCATAATGTTTCCATCCCCGGTGAACTGCATGGCTTGAATTAAACCAGGGAGGAAAGCATCCTAAGCATCCCAAGGCAGAGCTCCTACCAGCTCTGTGCTGTTTTCAGCCTTGCACACATTTTTTTTTTTCTTGGGCGAGGGAGATGCAGCGGCAAGGATTCTACTTTGACTCATAAATCTCCAGTTTAACTTATATTCACCAGGGGGCAAACAAGGAGCGCACTCCACCATAAGGCCAAACTTGAGAGATGTGCTGCTGTTGCATAATGGTAAGAGCAAATATGAAACGAATTAATGAATTCAGCACACCTACAAGGTTTTTCCCCCATTGTTGAACACGACGGTGTAGCTGGTGCTGTCGTGATTAGCACGCTGCTCACGTGATCCGGCAAGTGTCATCTCAAGCCGTGCTAAAAAGTGCTCTGTTTGATTTATGGTTACTCGCATGGAATAAAGATAAGTACGATACATACTGAATTATGACTCGAAAAGATGCATTTCCAGACCGACTGTATTCTTAAAGGAAAAACAATCTGGAAGTCTTTGACAACAAATACAACTTGAACAATGGCTTCTCAACTTCAAGCGGAAGAGTATACATCTTTGGCTCATGCATTATTCATGCGCTGTATACCTGCCAGCCTCTTATCAACATGGCATACATCTAACAGAAAAATCATCCCCCTTTCAGGCTAAAAGGAAATGATCAACCTGCCACCCACACTGGGACTCTCCAAAGATCAATAGCGCTGCTGAATACTGGCCTATACACATGTCAATCAATGAATCAATGATTATTTATACGTGATCCACATGGCGAGGCTTTTCATCGGCGCCGATCCACACGATTTTATGACGTGCTGCTTTGAAAACGATCCACGTCGTCCGCCGTCCCCCCAGAGAGGCGAAAGGAAACGGCACGTTCTCCCATCACCTCCCACACTCCTGGTCTGGGGACCGGCGCAGAGGAGGAGTGCTGATCTTATCCAAAAAAAAATGTGTGCAGGTAAGCAAAGCCTTGTGAGGAAAGCCATACATTAAGTCGTGTTGTGTGGATTTTCTTGCTCAGTCGCTGCATTGCTCATTGTTATCACTTACCTGAAACCTCTCCCTGCATAAGCCCTGCACTGCTGGCCCTCCACACACACACACACACACTCCAGTACATGGGAAATAAGCATCAACAATCTGCTGCTGTTTATATATGTCATAAATGTTTATTCTTTGCTTTTAACTCATTTGCTACGAGCTATTATTCTACTTCTTCACACCATCCCAGATTGTTTATCAAAGGATTATGCATAATGTAGAATGATAAATATGCAGCTAATAACATCACTAATAATAGTAGTGGCTAATAATATCCTCCATTCAAGTAGATGATACATTTTTCCAATGGTGATATATTATTTTGCATAAAGTTCTTCATTCTGAATGAGTGTGTGCATCAAAACAAGGCTGTACTGTAGGTGCCACAAACATCTGATATTGTACTATTAATTAAGATTTGCTTTGCAGGAGTTGCAAATGTTTTTGTGTTTTGCATCAGTGAAAGTAATTTCTTTTACATGATTTAATTGTAATTTCAGAGCACACATGAATATTGAATATGGGTCAGTTTGCTTGCAATGGAAAAACCTAATTATTTTGGTTTGATTTTGGTATTTTAGGTAAAACTCGGTCCAGTGAAATCAGAAGTGAGTGGAGCTCATTCCTGTGGCAAACTGTGGCTTCAAAGTTTTTTTTATTGTTTTTGTTTGTTTAACAAAAAGCTCTCATCGATGACAGTGATTTCATCATCTTTTATTTTCCCACACAAGGCCATCACAAATCAAGTAATACTACTGCACTTAAAGTGATTTTCCAACCATCATGCAAGGCTGAGTTTCAAAGCACATCTCTGGGACTTGTTTGCCTACCTAAATGGTAGAAATCAATTTGCTTTGCTTCACTCGCTCACAAAATTTGGCACACACACAGTACTATTAAAGGACTGCATGTAATTATGGTAGAAACGACGTGAAAGTCCCAAGTCCTCTGAAGTCTGAGATTCACATCACGATTTGATTGACATAAATGTTACACGTTTTCAACGCCATTCTGCTAATTAAAGGCATAAAACATCACAGAATATCAGACTACATGGCTGGATTTAAAAGCGGCATCATGTACTTAAACATAAACACACCTTCCTCTTGCTGTGCCACTTTTCCTTTTTTTCTTTTTTTTTAAAAGAATCAAATACTAACTTAATCTCACAGCCAGCTGGCCTTCAAAATCGACTTCGTGTAGGTCTGTGTTCGATCAATGTGAGTTTTCTGGAGTTCGATAGCCAAAATGTGCCAGATCTTTAAATTTGACCATTTGCATTTCCCCAGAGTTTAATTTTTAGCCTCCGCAACAGCATCCAAACCATCATGGGACAATAAAACTATCAATAAATCCCAGACTAATGAAAATCTTTTCATGGGGTTTGCAGCTCCTTCAGGCCGGGTGAAACTGGGCTGCATCAGGCCACACATGGTGCAGTTCAGCTGCAACTGTTTGTATTTACATGGAATCCTATGGAAAGCAGCTGTTAAACTCTGTGGGTGGTGACATCAAGACCAGGCACCCGACTTTTCACCACTAGAGGTCAGGCCTCAGAGAGTTTGGGGTTTGGGGTTTAGGTGTCCTTTAAAGACGCTTCTTTATAAAAACAGCTTCCAATCACGGTGACCAATCACAATGAAAAGAATGAATACAGAACATACAACATCGCTAGTATTTCTTTTTTTTTTTTTAGGTTTTTAAAGAAAGAAATGAAGAAACAGAATAAAGAATACTGGGAAATTCAATGAATGTGCAAAGGCAATAAAATTTTAATGGATATTTTCCAGGCTGTTTTTATTTAGCTCAGGGACGAATTCCATCACACTGAAGGTGGACGACACTAATTGACCCTTATCTAATATTTAATAAAACACCATCATCGACCTGATATACTAATATATCAGTTTAACCTTTATCGATGCTGTCATGTTAGCTTTGTGGTTCCTAACATTGTCCTGTTCCCAGACAGTCACAAATCTCTGAAACAGACCCTCTCCAAGTGTCTTTGTGCAAAACACCCAGCTCCTGCAGCACACTTTGCATCAGTGGTGCTCGGTAAGAGTGCCAGCTAGATGCCGAAGATGTTAGTTTAACAATACAGTAGGTAATGTAGGGTGGGATGGAGGCCTTGGCCTTTCTTTGAGCTTAGCAACTTCCACTCTATAGATCTGCTCATGTCCCTGGCTATAGTGTCAATGGGATCATGTTTTATTCTGCATCATTACCTGTGACAGCCCATTTGTTAGCGTGGAGCAAAACAATTTGAATCAATGCCCCTGTATCTCGTAGAACTACATAATGGCTGCTATTAGTGCCATGGCAGCTAAAAGTATTCCCTAGCTTATTCTGTTTTTTGGGAGTGTGTGTGTGTGTGTGTGTGTGTGTGAGTGGCTGTGTCTGCTGGATTCTAGCTGCATTTTAGAGTTTACCCTGCAACCACGATGATATTTTGTTAAATGCGTTTAGCGAGTAAATTAACAACGAGTAGGCAAATGTTGCTAATTGTTGTGCCAGGATTTCACTCTGAAATGATATTAGCTAATGCAGTTTGTCATGTCATTCTGTGTTTTTTACGCTGCTGAAGCCATTTCATCATGTTGATACACATTTAGGCTGCTAAGCTGAACGCTGTGAAGACCAAACAGACCCGCACCATCCAAACTCTGTTCTGATTTTATGAATAGTTTAACGTTTTCCTTCCCTAAGCTACAGCAAGATATTTACCCGGCCTCGTCAGACTTCAAAAAGGAGCCAGAGAGTGATCTTGGACAAAGAGAAAAATCAAATGAAAGATGTGTGTGAGGAAGTCCATAGGAAATGTGTGTGTGAGAGCCTAGCTGCATCTTATGGTTTATGATGCTATCATGATGATCTTTTGTTCAATCAAATGCATTTAGCATATCATCGTCAGCGAGGTAACGATGAATATGTAAATGCTGTTCACTGTGTCTGGATATCACTCTGAAATAAAGATATTGGCTGCAGCAGTCCTGTCAGATTCCTCTTAAAATGAAGCCACTTCACCAGGCTTGCTCTGTTTACATTTGAGTCCCATGGTGCACTGCTGCTATGCTGCTCTGATATTCTGAATAGTTAACTAACATTTACCTTCCCTGCAGCTACAAGATGATATTTATCTTCGTCTCCTATGCTTAATAAACTTGTAAAAAAATAAAATCTTAAACTTGGAACAACTTTGTTACCTCAGATGTCACGATTCTCAAATTTTGTGCACTAAAGGAAAGGCTTTCCTTCCTGTTTGAATCATTTCCTAATTTAAATCTTTATTTCCATGTGTATTTATCCCTGATTGTTCCTCTATTCGCGTGCCATTGCAGAGACACAGATCAAGAAACGGCTTCAAAGTTAAACCGAAACGAGTCAGCCATCCCCTTTTGTCGTCAAGTAAAGCCAATCTGCGACATTCAACAGAAATGATAGCAGGGATGGAATATCATGCAATCCCAATATGACACTTCCATCATATGTAGCGCAGGAGGTTGTGCTGGCCGTGCCCGAGCCAAGTGTGGTAGCTTGGTTGCTTTGTGGGATGTGGCGGCTTTGTGTTGGGATTTGGTAGGGATTGAGTAGTAATGGGTGGGCAGTGTTGGGGAGCGCTCAGCTATCCCAGAGGATTCATCTGATGAGCCGGGATTGGATTCATCTGCTCTGTCTATCGATTTGTTTTTGCCACACGGACACCTCACTCCAGTTTTGAGCCCGACTTTTTTCATTTTTAACTAGTTCTGAAAACCGTAATTCCATTGAACACGGTCTCATCCCATCTGCGCCGGCTTTGGACACTTGTTCTTGTTTTGATCAGAGTTGTAAGGTAGAATTGCGCTTGTGTCCAGCTAGGAGGAAGAGAAACGCAGAATTACAGCTGAGATGAAAATCATTTTTAAAGAGAAAATCATCCTGTTTTGTTTCATGATTGTATCAATGATTCAAGATTGCCATTAATCTTTTTTTTTTCTTTCCTCCAGCATGAAATGGAAGCTTTATCAGAAAAACATCTTCTCAAGGACTGCCAGTAAGTATCAGATGAATGAAAGTGTTCCATAATTTTAAACCATGAGGGGTTTGTTAGTCATTTTTTTGTAAACATTGATATTTCTAAACATAATTCATATTTTTGGGTTACTATGAGAAGGCAAAGTAAAGCAATAACATGTCTGTTTGGGTATTTCCTCGGCAATCTTTAGTAAATACACTAAATGCCTATAACTCACTGCAACAAAAGCTTGTAACTTTAATATTTAATGCTAGGATAGCTTGGGAAAAAGATGCTAATCAGACAAACTCTCATCCCTTGTTTGTAGATTCCCATCAAAACCTCACAGACTTTCAGATTATCTGAGCACTGCTTTTTTTTTCCAGACTGTCATGACACATTTGTCTGTCACTCCTGTAAATAGACTTTTCAAACTGTTGATAGATATCTTGTGCAGTACTAACAAACCAATACACACCCTGCAATAACCCAGATGGGACATGCATGTGCATCTATTCATCACCAAATTTAAAACAGAATAATGCATGAGATCATCCCTGATCTAAATATGTTTCTTCCTTAATCAGTACATAGCTTTGCACCGGGATGGAACATCTGCATCAAACTATCAGCAAATTCATTAGGGCATTACTGAAACACATATATTCGCTTAATCAATAAATAACTTTCTGTTGAGCAACTTCTGCGACGGATGCATTAAGAGCTTCATGTGGAGAGAATTTTTCAAGTTCTAACTTTCTGACATGTTGGACAAGTGCTCATCGGTGTATTGCACATCCATCCTGCCCCATCTCTCCAGGGAGGACTCAAACTGGAGCAGAGGCACGCAGTGTGCTGGACTGTACTCAACAAAGACAGATCTCCCTCATGTTAGCCAATGCTGGAGATTTGAGAGGCAGACTAATGACAGAGAGCTTGTTCTCGGAGCATAGCAGTGAGAAATTTATCAAAGGCTGTGTTGACTTCAAGGCCTGCAGGCTTCCAGATTTCTTGCGCAAATGCAGAGAGGGGGAACAGAGCACACAAGGGCCCTGGCAAACACAATGCTCCGCAGCACTAAAGGGGCACAGGAGTTGCCCATGCAGAATCATTTTCACAAAGAGGCGAAAAGTTGGCATCAGGGGTCCGTCTTGAAAACGAGAATCTAGTTTTAGGTAATATTTTCAGCCAGGGGTAGACTGTGATTATGAAAGGTTCTATTTGGGACGGAATAGGAAAGGCGAAATTTTTGCCCGAGGTATGTTAGCTCATTTGCCTCCCTAGATCAATTGAACCAGGGAAAAATACCAATTTGTTTTCGGAGACAGACCAATTTCCCTCCCATTAGGACCGCACATCGAGGGCTGTTTTTGTTCCTGCTAAGTAACAGTGATGAACAAGCATGTTGCCCGTCGCACACCGAGTACGGGATAGGTAAGAATTCATTCAGTGGAGGGCACACAAAAGACGTCCTATTGAGCCTTGGCGCTCATGAGGGAATACTGAGGATCAATTAATGAACTGGCCTGGTCCACTGTTGGCTGCAGTATGCAAAGCGCGCTCGCCAGAATGAGGTAACTGACAGCTCAAAAGCCCAGCAGGTGATTTGAGAGGTGAGTGTATTGTATTGTGGGGTTTTGCTTATTTGTGGTATGATTCATATTAGCAAAATAAGAACACGTGCAGCATGAATAAATTGTGCTGCATATTTAAAAGGGGTGAAATGAAAGTGGGACAAAATGTCAGTTTTGTCGAGCAGAATCATAGAGGGAAGATGCTTCATTAATTAAAGTAATAACCTGCAGATTTTTCATAGGCAAGGCAAGGAAATTTTGTTTATAAAACGTTTTCATACACAGAAGTAAAGTCAAGGTGCTGCACATGGAAATAAACAGAAATAAATATTTGTTCTCTACCACCCTGTGACAAATCTCAAGGTCTGTTAATCTCATATTCAGTGTTGAAATCTTGTTTTTCTTAAAATAAGTGAAAAACAATCTGCCATTGGGATGAGATAATCTCAATGGTTTGCAGACTTTTCTTGAATCAAGTTCCATTTTCTTGATCCTTGTGGGCCGATCTGCCTTATTCTGCCTCGTTTCAACATATTTATACTTGTTCCCAGAAAAATCCCTGAAACAAGTGAAACTGCATGGGAAACAAGCGGGATTATCTCATCCCACTGGCAGATTTTTCACCTTGTTTGAAGAAAAACAAGATTTTAAGACCAAACTTCTTCCTCAGATGGAAACAGTAAGTCAATCTATTGACTCACAATTTCCTTTTACTTTCCTGGGGAAAATCCTCTGGCGGACAGGAAGTGAAGGGTTTTTCATTTACGGAAGCAGCAACAGCAAAGACAGTTGGTCAAATATAAAGCTAGTGGACTTTGTGCTGACCTCCTGACACGACCAGATCAAACCAATAGACTAAAACAAGACAGATTAAAGGCTGCTCTGATTGTATTGGGCTCTATGTGAGAATGTGAGAAAAATGCCCTGATAGTGAGTGCAGATATCGTCTGTTATCAACATCTAAGGCCAACATGAGCTAGATTTCCCAAAGGCTGAAAGTGATTTTAAAACAATGCCATTTGAAGGCTTTGCAAGACTGTTGCAAATGTTTAAAATCTTGGGCATGGGCTTCAATGCACATAAGGATTAGCTAATTAGCAAGCTAATGCTAATTTTTGCAAACTAGACTGCACTGCTAGCTTGCAAAAAGTGAAGGACCACGTGAAGGCGAGGCTGCCGTCCGCTGCAGCAAACAGTGAACAGATCACATGGGTTGGACAGTGGCAATTTTGATTTGGACTAAACAGAAGAACTGGGTTAGCATGAGCAGCGATAGTTAGCATGGCTGAGTAGACAAAGAAAAGAGCAGCACCTGCAGAAACTCAAACCTCATTAGCAGAAAATCAAAAGGAAAAAACATCACAGCGTGATTCTTCACTTGATCCCTGGGAAATGCAACAAATACCAAAGCAATAACTCCAAAAATGTCACCCAAACACACCCCAAAATGAGCAGAAAATGAGGATCTGCACACTTTAAAATCTGTTAAATCTACAATGTTCTTTGTTGATTTGCTTTTTTTGCTATATTGAGCGAGCTTGTTATTGTGTTAATCTGTGGTACTATGCAGTTGAATCGGCCTGGAGGCGGTCTGAGGCTGGTGCACTGATCTGAGACTACTTATCTGGTCACACAATTTTATAAACTTTACAATAGGAAACCAGTATTACATCAACATTCTCATTCCAAGAGGTTTTCATAAGTGGCCCCTGGAGAATTTTTATTGGAAAAAATATATAGCACTCAGACTGGAGGGAGAGAGAGGAGGAAGAAGTAGAGAGAGTAGAGAGAGCATGTCATTCAAACAAGCACTCTAATGATTCAGCATAAGGCTGCTGACTGACTGTGGCGGCGATAAAGAAGTTTGTGACTCCGCGTCACGCTTTCTGATTATGTATTTCGATGAGAAGGCAAGTCAGTAATTGGACCCTGGAAAACATTAGGCCATTAATTATTTTCTAAAAGGGCTAATATGCTGTATATATCACCGAAAAAATGAGCTGAAAATGCTAATCAGATGGATTCCGACTCTTGAAATAAATCAAAGAAATTTTGAATTTGAATAAATAAAACACTCATGCCTTAAGATGACTTTGGCACATATTTGCATGAGTATCTGATTTGATTTGCATTCCTGTGATCCATAGAATGTATTATCTCTGTGCAATTCAGCATCCCTTCTTATCTGGAACACACCAAATCAATACGGAGCAGCTCTGAATATGGATTAAGGATGGATATCTAAGGAGCATGGCTTGCATTAACCGGGAAACATTTCTGCATTAAGAAATCAACTCAATTTATATTTGCCTTCATTAGGCGTCCCACACCCTCGATATAATTTAGCATCCTTCCTATCGCACTGCCTTTATCGGCAAATCAGGCGATCGGCCTTCTAAAAAAATCCCCCAAATAAGGTTAAAAAATAGCATTAATAATCAGCGTGCAACAACCTTGCTCTTTGATGTTCTTCTATCTGAATGGTGTCCTCTTTCCAAAGCTTTTGGTTTCCTCTTGGACGTTGCCTTTTATATGGGTTCTTATGGTGGAGAGCTCTGTTATTTCACGGGCATTCATCACTGGATATCAATAAATGTCTATATCAACTAGACGTATATACAGTAACCAGACATGCTGTAGGGTCTCTGAGAAAAACACCCACATTGTGCTTGGGCTGGAAGCAGCTGAATATCTCCCTCGCCTGCAATCTCAAAGCAGGAACTCGCGTTTTGATAAATGAGCCAGAAGTCAGAAGAATCCAATGCTAGATAGCTTCCATTCTGCACCCAGTCAAAGAGAGAAGTGTCAGCTTTTTCACCCTTCTGAGTGATTTAGACTGCCATTGGAGAAAACTGATGAGTGCCTTTGAGATTTATGACGCTTTCCCCCACACATTAAATATAGACTTTCTAACATGCACTCAGAACCGCTTTGAAAATGTAATCTCACAGTGAAGTTTCA
>OMLF01056617.1:30695-41950 GCA_900302615.1 Holocentrus rufus | reverse complement strand
TCAGGTAGTTCTTATCACGCTGATGCATGTTCAAGTGTTCATTTTTCTGATCAGTTTGGTTTTCATTAGTTATTTGATGCTATAAAAAGGGGATGTGACATCTGTGATTGACAGCTTCTCTGAGTGAAGCTGTGGCGGAGCCGGCACCTGTGGACTTCTGCTCTGGAAGTGTATGTGGGAATGTAGAGAGGACATGAACGCTAACTTTCCATAACCTTGACTTTTAGTTGTTGTATCTATCTTATCAACAAGCCTTCAGTCGTAGTACAACCAGCAGCAATGACGGTTAAGATCGGAGCCGCTAGGCTAGCTCAAAACTTCAGGAGGCGTGTGCTCGCGATTCAGTCGGGAGATATGGGCGGGACCTTCGTATTCCCCGATGTCTACTGCGCAGACTCTGGCTCCAAATAGGCAAGATGGCAGCGTTCGTAAACACGATATTTTGGCTTCACTTTTATACGGGAGGAAGTGGAGACACGTCGTCCATCTTTATATACAGTCTATGTGGTACACATACACAACCAAACCAAAGGATATATGTAGGTGAAGATGTTATCAAACATGAAACTGAATATTTCTTTAACACTGACATCCCATTGCATACACAAACTTACACAAACTCCAATACAGCAAATTCACATTGTAGTCCTATTTCAGCTTCTACTTCAGCTTCTACAAAAGCCTTTGCAAAAAGCACAGAAGAGCCAGCTTACTTCACTTTGGTTTATCTTGTCTTGATAAAATAATGTATTCACTTTGACACAGATGTTTTACATTATAGTTGGAGACAGAAAATTATAGCTTGGGACCTAAAATTGATCACCAGACTTGACTACACAAGCTTTAATAATAAGTAGAGAGGCAATCCATTGAAATCTAAAATGAGGGAAAATTGAGCTCCTTCTCCTTCTGTGCCAATTGCTCTTTTATAAAATAGCACAATGAGGTCAGCAAAGTTCTCTTCAATGCTAACAGATACCTCCTTGCAACATTTTAATATGACTACAGCTGTCAGACACCTTGTTTTCTCTCACGTTAAGCTGCACAAAAGGTTTCAATCCCCACAGCGTGTATTATCAGGGCTTGAAATTTTAAATGTGGTTTCGAAAGCATGGTGACATCATCGGTCATTCTTTACCTGATTTTCTTTTAAAGAAAAGTACATTTTACATGCTCACAGACGCTGTGAGAATATTGTAGGTACAAATTTGAAGAAATTTAATTGTTGTAAGATTAGTTGAGTTCCAATTAACATCTGTCCTGTACTTACCTTAAATGCAATGATTGTTCGAAAGCATACAGTTTAATGATATTATACAGAGTGGCTCAACGGAGCCCTGCAAAGCTTTTTACAGAAGGGAAAGAAAAGAGACTTAGTTCTACAGTGCAAAAGCAGGTAAATGCACATGCACTCATTATAATCCTAACAAAATCTTGTCATCTGTGAAGAACAGTGTAACCTATTCTACAGAACATTGTCAGTGGAGTGTCTGAACACACAAGTGCCCACCTCCACAAGAATAAACTTAGTCATAGCATTGAGCTGAACCAAATGAGGACAACCATATCAGAATAGAATTAAATCAGCTTCGTCTTCCTGTTAAGTCACAAGATGAAATTTCATTAGGCAGAACCTGCCTCAATCACAAGATCAGTTTTAACCAAGTGAAAATCATTTTAGTTACCCACTGTTTTTGCACTGGGCTTTTTTTCTCTTCATTGTCTTTTTTTTTTTTTACCTTATAAGAAAATAAAAGTTGTGTTCACATGCAAAAAGTGAGATAAAACAAGATGACAAAAGGAGATACAGTAAATGAAAGATCTTTGCCTATTCTACTGTTGCAGTCACCAAAGTCCATTTGGCACAAAGTTCAGACTTAGAAATGCCATACCTAAACCGTGTCCTAATTTCCATATTAATTTTATCTATTTCTACTTTGAATGGATGAGTACAGCAAAATGTGAGAGAATCTATTAAATTATACTTCTCTTTTATATATATATATGTATATATATATATTTATTTATTTATTTATTTATTTATTTTATATTAAATTGTATTTACATTGAAAAGACTTCCAGGACTCCTCTTATTCTGCGATAGTATTTATACAAATGGACTGGACAGCCCCTTCATTGCCCTCGCTGTACAAGTAGCTAGATAAACAAATCACTAGCGGTATTGTTGCCACACAGGCTCATTATCACCGCCTTAGTGGACATAGTAAAGCCAGTAGACGAGGTTGAAGAAGGTGAACGTAATTGGGAAGATGACACGAGACCACTTGTCTATGGCATTGACATCTGTGAGGTCAGGGATCTTGACTTTGAGCTGTGAGGCCCTCCTCCTCAATCGGCCCTTCTTGTGGCCCATGGGGCGGTCAATGGCCGGTCGACCATACAGGTCTCGGCTGGTCATTGGCTTGCGGTACTGTATGCTGGCGCTGTCGTAAGAGAACATGGTGGCCCGAGGGTCATTGAGAGCCCCCATCATATCCGCTCCACCCATCTCATTGGTTAGGTTGGTCAGGAGGATGTTGCCATGTGCGTCAACCTGAGGGGAGAAGACAAAAGATTTAAGATGACAAAATCAATATGTTGCCCACATATTTCTAGACACTCTCCACTGTGTCTCCAAACCATACAATCACATAGGCTGATTGTTCCTACCCTCTAATACAACTCACAGAATATGACACACACTCACAACACTCAAAATGTCATTTGGTTAGTTTTAGGCACCAAAACTACTTGGTTAAGTTTAGGAAAAGGTAAGGGTTAAGGTTAGGGTAAGGTAACAGTAATGACAGTTGTTGTCACAGTCACAATAATAAACACGCAGAAATGAACAAAATGAAAATGAAACCTAAACACCTGGAAAACAACACCAGCCTCGCTTCACTACACCAGCCTCGCTTCACTCAGGACTCGAACACGGGTTTCCCGAATTAAAGTCCTGGGTTTTGTCGACCCATCCACCACCCTGACCTCCTCCCTACTCAAACTTTCTTGCTCTTTCTACTACATTGCTTACTGCGGTAGGGGTGCTAATTTAGGAAACACTCCTGTCAGACGCTTTATAGGGCAGGAACAAATGACCTGTGGAGTTGTTGTTTTTTTGTGGGAGGATGCTCTGGGTGTCTTTAGCATTCTACTATTCCTGTGTTTTACAGTTAGGGCCCATTGTGACCCAAATTTAGATTCTTAGCAGGTACTACAGCAGCTGATTTCACTAATGCCAAGTTCAGACTACAAAACTGTAGCCCTGATATTCCTTTCGCAGGCAGTTTTTGCAGATCGCAACTAAAACCCCAGATTAGAGGCACATTAGCGCTTGCTCCCGGGAGTGACGAACGGTATGTCCACTAATCAGAAGGTTGTTGGTTCAGTCCCCGGCTCCCCATGCAAAAGTGTCCTTGGGCAAGATGCTGAACCCCAAATTGCTCCCGATGACTATGAGTGTGTACACTGGTTGTTTACCAATTTGGATAAAAAGTGCTATATCGCACCTGACAAGCTGTTGGCACCTTGTATGGAAGCCTCTGCCATCACAGTGTGAGTGAGTGAATGTTGGCATGTGTTGTAAAGTGCTTTGAGTGGTCAGTAGACAAGAAAAGCCCTATAGCCCTCTAACTGACTGGCGGGAAGTCCCAGGCATTTAGACCAGTAAGTTAGACCTGATGAAGCCTTTTGGATGAGAGCTCAAATGTCTTCTAGAACCTCAAGCAAGTCCAATTGCTGTTGTACAGCACTTAGAAGTACCTACACCTGGATGAATGAGAATCTTCACAGACATATCACTTATAGTTCCTGTTTCAGCTGTATGGTGAACACATAACACACTCTAGAGTGCTTTACAGGCCTAAAATAAATGCCTGAACCCAGCCTCATGTCTTGACAGGGTTAAGCTGGCTTGCAGACATCTATCTCACAGACTTATTAGGTATTTTTCCTCATAAAACAAATAATTTAAAAAACTAAAATACAAAACTACAGTGGGGTTTTCTACCCACACAAATGTTGCTTTGGTGTGCCATAAAGCCCCATTCCTACCTGCACTTTGTTGCTTTCCAGTCTGCTCTTGTTCTCATTGTTGGACTTAGCAGCCTTCTCTGCCACCTTCTTCTGCAAGTGAGGGCCTCGGCCGAAGAAGATGTAGTTGACAAAGGCATACTCCAGCAAGGCCAAGAAGACAAAGACGAAACATCCCATGAGGTAAATGTCAATGGCTTTGACGTAAGGGATCTTGGGTAGAGTCTCCCTCAGGTGGGTGTTGATGGTGGTCATGGTCAGCACCGTGGTTATACCTAAAGGAAGGGAAAAGAAAAGCAAGGAAAGCTAGAGGAAAATCTTGTGCATTAAAGGAATACTCCAACATTTTGGGCAAAATACCCTTTCACCAACTTACCCAAACTGAGACAAGATGTCCGATAGTATTTTCACCTCTGTACATCCACTGGTTCCGCTGGGTAGTATTTCATGTTAGCTTAGCAGAAAGACTTTAAGTCTACAGGAGTCATTAGCGTAGCCTACCATCTAACTTAAAACAACTCTTGTTTTTAAAAAAACAAATCCAAGACATATATTTCAAATACACATGATGCATTATGTAAATAAGACAGTGTTACTATAAGGTTTATTTTTTCACTTTGATGGAACAAGTCTTAATACTAGCATGAAATGCTACTCATAGGAACCAAAGTGGATGTACAGAGGTGAAAATGGTATTGAACATTTTGTCTCAATCTGGGTAAATCAGAAAAAAAGGTATTTTGCCCAAGACATCGTAGTATTCCTTTAATAACTGCATACTGAGGGGACACCATAGAACTACTTCTTGAAGGTGCAGTGAGTAAGGTTTTTAATGCCCCATTCCACACAATTCTCATGGGGCTGAAAGGGTTGTTGATCAATACCAATGACTCAGCAATTAATTGGTGAAGTGCTGAGACTTGTGGCTTTGAAAATTCACTTTCCAGGTTAGGGTTAGTGTCAGCAACAGTCCGCACTGGCATACTAAACAAAAAAACCTGTAGACAACATCAATGCTTAAAGGATTTTTTTCTGGCACCAGTTGGGTCAATGATTGTGTAGGCTTTCTTTTATCAAGCTCTGGTTTCTGACAGAGCTTGGTAAAGTCACTGATTACTTAATGGTTCTGCTGTTACTGTTACCACAAGCATAGGACCATGCAATGAAACACTTATCATTTAAACAATTTAATAGATCAAGGGTCTAGTACCAATATTTTTTGTAGTAGTACAATCAAAATTCAAATTTTCTTCTGAAAAAATGTGCTACTGTGCAAAATAATCTATAGGTATGAGCTGTAATGAAGTGGTTGTAGTGTACTCTTGCTCACCCCTGGTTCAAGCGCAGACATGACCCGAGTAATGATAGACTAATGGGTATTATAGACACTGGACTGGATGGGCCATTGACTTGATATGCCTCTCTCGCCTCAATAATTCAGTCCCTTCCAGAGGGTTAGCTCATAGCTAATGCACTCTATTGCTTTTCCTGTGGAATGGAGACTAATGGTCACTGTCTTCAGTGCTGTGCCACATCTGTGCTTCATCTAGGCTTTTATGACCCTGTTGTTAGAGCATGTCTGCCTAAAGTGGGGTACACAGGCCAAATATGCCACTTCGTAATCTTTCTCTGGGCCTCCAAAGGTGTCAAGATGGTGATAATATAAGTTATGGTATATATAGACTACTTTAGGCTAAAGATGCACTGGTTGAAAATAGGCAACAATCCAGCCATCATCTCACAAAGTGAGGCTGCAACAGGGATGAACGTCTCATTTCCACCCTGCTAATTGAGACACCATATTCTCTCTATTTGCGCAAATTTAATTCTGATTTCAGGTATAGACACTGTCAAGAAATCTTCTCCAGACCGGAAGTGTTTTCTTAGTGTGCTTTCATTTTTATATAGTTATGTATTTTATTTTATTATATTTACTGTTGTTTGTGTTCTGCACAATGTGAAATTTTAAAATTACCAAGGTGGAGGCCTCAAATAAACCCTTCGTTTTTTTTGCCTCTCCCTGCACTGTATTATTTCTTTGTATTTTCAAATTGTGCAAAATAAACTAAACTAAACTAAAGTGATGAATCTAATATTAAAGGACTACTCTAGCGTTTTGGGTAATATATCCTACATACCACTGAACAGATGTGCTCAGCGGTTATAGTTCCTTTCAACTAACTTATCCTAAAACAACTTACATTTCTCAAAAAAATTCCAAGACAGTGAGTAAATAAGACAGCTTCGGAGTTGCTGTAAGATTGTTTCACTTTGACAGACCTAGGCTAATGACTCCAGTAGACTTCAAGTCTTTATGCTAAGCTAATATGAAATGCTACCCACAGGAAACCAGTGGACGTACAGAGGTGAAAATGATATTGAACTTATTTTCTCAGTCTGGTTTAGTCAGAAAGAGGGTATTTTGCACAAAATGTTGGAGTAGTTAAGTAATGAAATTCATACATTTAGCTCGTGCTGCCATGTAAGGGCATCAACGTGGGCAACTGCCAGTGCAGCTTTAATAGTTGTCAACTGCCATGTACCCTTTTGGAGCCTACTCCTCAGTACCAAGCAGTTTGGCCACTCCATCCTATTTGGCTCTGGCCTTTCTGATTTGTCAGGCTCAGCAGGAGCTAAAGTCTACACCAGCTTCACAATGCCCTTTCATAAGGTTGAGAATCTGTGGTAGTTTCACACTTGAGTTAAACAAAATGTAAAGTCAGGATAAGGGTTGGACTAACAGACCACAAACAGGCATGCCAACAAGGCCATGTGACTCTCTCTTTTCACCACTCAACTTTCTCTCATACCACTTCTCATGAGACTTCAAAATATAAGTCTACCTTTCATATGACCATAATTATCTCTACAGTATGACCAAACAGGGCAACCAATGGCATTTGAGTGAAGGAGACTGATCAAGAGACAGACACAGAGAGAAAAGCATTGTTTTATAATGCAGTTTTAAAATTCTAATTTGGAGTGTACTGCAAAGTTAGGTGCTCATTTCCCATTCAGCCAGACCACTCTCCAGGCCTGGGAATTGCCAAAGAGCCTCTTAAATTATTACAAGCAACTTTCTGTGTAATATCAGTGAGGATCAGTCAAGAGTCTTAACTCAGTGACAGTCCACATGAGGCTCACAATATACAATAAAATACAGGCAAATTTATGCTGTTACACTTCAATTTCACACTGACAACATCACATTATTCTATTCAAGAATGCCATATGTTGTTACAGAAGAAGTGTGGAGTTGCATGCTTCAGTGGTGTAAAACCCACCCCAGGCGACCATCACTGCTCCCCAATAAGCATGATGGACTGCATAGCGTAAACACTAAGCATTAAACATGACAGCAACAAAGGGCTAAATGTTTGGAAAATGCCATAAACACACATCAGAACTCACGTTTGCCATTTTGCGCTACAAGCTGAATTGTCAAATGATCTACATGGGACATCTAAAATGAAAGAAAGCACCTAAAGAAGACATCAAAGAAAGATATCTAAAAAAATTTGTTTGCACTTCATGCACTTTTATAGAGAGACGAGAGAGAAAATGCTGTAGCTCATTTCGGGCTCTCACCTCCTGCAGGATGCACGCCATGAATCAGAGCCTTGTCGGCTGGTACAAAGGATACAAGCTGCCTGAGGCTGAGAACATGTATGGAGGGACACAATGCTGCAACCTTCCGAGGTGTGTGTGTGTGTGTGTGTGTGTGTGTGTGTGTGTTCATGCATACACACAAGCTTGTTCATGTTGCCATTAATACACTTGTGAGGGCAATCCACTTAAACAACCTTTAACCTCTAACATTAAAGAAAATTCCAGCCTAAAGCACTTATTTATGTCTTTATTTGGATCTCTTTTAGCTTAAATGCTAGTTTTCAAAGAGTCCATAATAAAATTTTTATATGTACATGCATTACGAAAATTGCATCAAAATCAAAATAGTAAACCGATTATTTAAATGCATTATGTAATGAATTCCATAGTTTAATGGTAAATGAAGGTCCATCTTCCCATTGAATAATGATTTTTGTTTCTATTCCTTACATTAACTGAATATCTATCCTGCGTTCCAAACAAATTATGCTGAATGCTTATTGGCCTTTTAAACTTAGGAATTTTTTCAAGTGATATAAGCTGTCCATTATACCAAAGCATATCGAGAGAGAACGTGGAACTATGGCCACTGATTGCCTTGAGACAAAAGAGTGCAATACAATCTTTTGATCATCAGGGGCAGTGCTGAGTAGCTGCCAAGCAGAGCAGAATATATGGCTGTTGAAATGCTACCCGTAGGAACCGAAGCACTGGATGTACAGAGCGGTGAAAATGGTATTGAACATCTTGTTTCAGTCTGGGTAAGTTGGAAAACGGGTATTTTGCCTGAAACTCTGGAGTATTCCTTTAACTTCTTGATCTAATTGTACTTTTATCTTATTGGGATGTGATAATCAACAACTTCAGTAAACAATTTTGTGTAACAAACAAGACAATCTACATTATTGTCAAGATACACAAGATCCCAAGGAACTACCACCAAATCTCCGATAACCTTCTAAATGGAGCCTTTTAAAACTATGTCTTACAGTCATTATGATCCGTCTAGGACAACAGGACAGATATAACCTTTGCACATTGCTTGGTACATTGCAAAATATCAGATCAATAATTGTTTCAATTACAAACACAAATCTGTTTATCAAGGACTTTGTGCTATTCTGAACCATGTGAAAAAATTATTATCAGCTCTGTATATACTTAGTGAGCTTAGTCTGACTAATAAGCTGAGTCACTGGTTTTCCAGTCCATCCATACACAAGCAGTCCCACACTTTAAACAGCAAATGCTCTTGAATGTAAAAGCCAACCCCTACCCCTTCTGTTCCTGTCCTTCCTAATGATGTTAATAAATTTCAGTAATATAGACAACATGCAGATTGTTCTTCAGAACTATGTTCGATATTTCATCCACCTTATTTACCATACTGCATTCATTTGCATGAGCAATATGCAGACCTTTGCTTGAAAGACATACATTTACAGAGTCAATACTCAGACCATTTAAAACAGCCACAGGGTTATCTTTTAGTCTTTGTACAGTTGCCCATTCATATATGTAACTTAGACTGTATGGTTTTTGCCCCTGTGTTCCTTGCCTCTCATTGACCTCTGCTGTAAATTGATTATTCATTGAGTTTCAATTCCTGATTTGCTCTGTGTCATTATCTCTCTCTGGAGTCCCAGAGAGAAAGAAAATGAAACTATCCACCATAGATCTACTCTAGACAGCAAGCAGTGTTTCAGCTTAACACCTCAAATAATTTCTATGTACATTTTGCCTGGTGGTGTATTTCAAATATTTCCCTGGATAAGCAGCCGTTTCAGTTATCTAAAGCAAGGATATACATCACGTTTTTGTCAGTCCCTCAGAATCAAAGAGCAAGGGGTTCTTTCTAGAGCTGCCATTTTACACCAATGTTCAATCCTACCAAAAGAAATCTATCATTGAAGAGTTAGACATACCAAATGCTCTACCCACAGCAGCCTTAATAGACTAGAATGCTTAAGTCACAGTCAACAGCCAGGAGATGTGTTGTGGAACGGCTCTCACTTTTTCTCAGTTACAAAAACCCTTGGTCTTACAGTTTTTTTCGATTGCTAAAACACAAAAAGCAAAAATTAGGCACAATTTTCACAACCTTTACTTCTGTCCCCAATCACTTGACTCAATTTGTTACTACTTTAGATTTCCGTATCATATTAGAACTCTGACTTTACTTCTTTACACTCTGATGTCAATTTCACATCACCTTGTTGTCAAAACACAACACACAATTTTTCAGGTTTGCACACACTTCTCACATTAAATCTCAAAGCATCAGTCCACAACACACTCATACACTCACACACACATTAAAATCTCTAAACTTTCGGGTCTGGCGAGCAATTTGCAATCAAGGACTGCAACATAAAAGGAGGCTTGACCCTCTGTTTTGTTTGATGAGCAATGGAGAACACAGCCCTTCTACTTGACTTTCTAAACGGCCTGTATGATATGCTTGTCCGACCTGATCATGACATAGATAACCCACAGCGGGTCAACTATGTGATTTGGGACATTTGGGACAATGTAAGCTTCCACAAGGCTGCCCAGGTGCATGACTGGTTTCAGGACCACCCACGGTTTTCAGTTCTATACCTTCCACCTTATTCCCCCTTCCTCAATCCCATTGAGGAGTTCTTCTCAGCCTGGAGGTGGAAGGTGTATGAAAGGAACCCACAGACCCAGGTCCCACTGCTTTAAGCCATGGAGGAGGCTTGTGGAGATGTGGGCTTTGAGGCCTGTCAGGGCTTCATGCGGCACTCTAGGCGGTTCTTCCAGCGCTGTTTGGACCTGGAGGACATCGCCTGTGGTGTTGATGAGGCCCTCTGGCCAGACAGAAACCGGAGGCATGATGCCCCATGATGCTTATGCCTGAAATGTTTTGTCTGAAAATTTGTGTGATGTTTTATGTTTGTCTATGAGAGAAGTGGGCATTGTCATTGATTCAGTGTGTTCCATTTCTATAATTGTGTTTTCAATTTTGCTCTTCAGTGTTCTGTACATGCTTGGTCGTGTTCAGCCAAAGGCTTAGTTGTGTTTATTCAATGAATGGTATGTGTGTGTCATGTGAAAACATGGCTGTGTTTACCAAATGAAAAAACGAGTTCCATTTTGTGAACATGTTAAGAGATTTGATAGCAAAGAGTTGTTTTGCAAAGGGATGCCAGGGTTTAGAAATTTGTGTGTGATGTTTGGAGTTTTGTGTGTGCAGTTTTGAAAAAAACGTACAGTTTTGAAAAACGTGTTTTAGCAATCGAAAAAAACTAACAGCGGTTGGCATTTAGCTTATTGGTCAGCCAGACAAATATCGCTCTTACTGTATTTGTGCCTTCGACTACTTCCTGTGTTAGGCATACCCTTTCCGGTTTGTGAAATGTCGTCGTGTTTTGTGATTTGTTGTTGTGTTTTGACAATTGCCATTGTGTTTTTAGAATTGCTGTTGTGTTTTCTGTAATGTGGTTGTGTTTTGTGAAATGTCGTGTTTTGCACTTCAGGGCCACCGTAGGATGGGGATATGTGCTCCTGTAATGCTAAGTGGTGGTCTATCAGTATTACAATTTCCTCATGTCTCATGAACAGTCTGCTAGCATAGATATATAAAGAAAACT
>OMLF01056617.1:0-14572 GCA_900302615.1 Holocentrus rufus | reverse complement strand
TTTTATGAACACATGAACACATTTTCATCTATATTGCAGTCCAAACTTCCAAAAATCATTACAATTACACCGTAGGTTCTAGAGGGCCAATTTTTTTTCCCACATATCCACTGATGTGTGACAAAAGTTTCCATCGTGAGCATGCCCAGCTAGATAATAAGCAACAGGCAACACCTGGGCATTACTGGAAAACCACAGAAGAGATCAGAGGTGAGGACATGTGGTGTGCGTTTTCTGCAGATGAAAAATGGACATGTACATTGTTTGTAGTGATACATTAAGATCGGCTGACCCATGTGCATATAGGGTGAAATTATATCTATTAAAATAAGATGACAGTTTTTCATTAGATCTGGAAATAAGCTGAGAGATCCACAAATTTGTGTTTTTAAGGCGATGTCATACCAATCAAATCCCAATAAACACACACAAACTCAAATGTTTGCTCGGTGCACCATGGCTGTTTTGTCCTTAATTGGAGGTGTTTGCAGATGTTTAAGCAGATTTTACATGTTCAATCCTTGCTTGTTCATGTTGGTAAAGTTTGGGCAGTCTCTCATGATTTCAAACAGAAAATTTCCCTACAGAGCATCTGTCCTTTTGAATTCAGCTTGCAGCTGTCTGTCTGCTACCTCACTTGATCAGATGTGTTTTTGTCGTTGTTTGATGTCATTTTGCAAACCTCTGTATTAATATATTGATAAAGAGTTGCAGTCTCAATAATTAGTATCTCACCATTTTACATCTGGGCAATTTACTGACATTGTGATATGAGCTAGATATTGTCTGGCACTTTCTGTTAATACTCCGTAATCGTCTAAAACATATGCCAATATTGAAATGTGCTCCTTTGATGTAGAAAGTTTGCTCTGACATGGCCTTTAGATCTGCAAATATCATGACACGCCTCTTTTCATAACTCGTGAACCTTTTGTCGCAGACTCTTACGAGAGATATCATTGAACTCAGCAGAGTTCAGTTTGTCATTGGTGTTGGATAGCCCCCGCCTGCTACATTTAGCCACGCCCTCTTTCATAACTCATTAATTGATTCTTGTAGACACTCAGAACATTCTGACTCCAAACAACATTGTGAATGTTGTCAGTGTTTTAAGTTTAAACAGTCAAAAATACCAAATCAAGGCACATGTGATGTCATTGCCTCAAGTTGTAAGACGGTGTGCGGAAAGCCATGTCTACCCAGTAAGTCGCCTTCTCTGGGGATAGAAAGATTCCCGCTTCCAGTTCCACTGTGTCCTATTGAAAGTTGCCAACCATGCAGCAATTGATGCATGTGGCATGTTTTCAAATTCTTCTGCAGGTCCGACTGAGTCCATGACTGCCTGTTGTGCTTGGAACCCGAAATCGCCACTTGCGGCTATATTTATTATTGTTACACTAATTATTAGTCCTATAATTACCATTTTTACTATACATCTCTATGTGGAACTTGCTTTGTGCTATTGTAATGTTGTAAAGAGTAAGGTCTTCACCTAAGCTGGCATGTTGTTTTAAGTAAGCTGGCATGTCCAAATGGAGCACAGATCCCGTGAGTGTGTGAGTGAGTTTCACCTACAGCTCATAGAGGTGCTTTTGCAGTTAAAAAAAAAAATCAAATAAAAAAAATCAAATTTCTTACAGTTCCTTCTGCAAGAGCGGAGATGACATTCCCCAGGGCAGAGAGAGACTTATTGATATTCTTGGCTTCATCCAGCACGGCTCCCTCTGCTCCAGTCTTACTGACCTAGTAAGGGAGGAGACAAACACCCACAACATGTCAGAGATAAAGTCCATAGTTGGAAAAATGCTTCGGCTTACACTGAAAAATGATGGTAGAAAGTTACAAGGCTTCACTTTTGTAGGCTTATGTTTGGCAAGCTGTTAGTTAAACTCACTTGCCAACTGAAAATAAAGAAACAAGTCAATTCAGTTATTAATCAATTGATTTACCAAGATGAGGAATTTTTGTTCCAAAACAGACAATGGGCTAGATAGTGAGCTTTGACATCCACAAATCTCTGCAGGTGGGTAAGTAATCACTGAGTCACTGGAATTGATTATCAAACCCTATCAACCCTCAACAGCTACAGTATAGTATGGACTGTTTTGCTGTGGAACAATAAAAATCTTCTCCAACCTTCTCACTTCCAGCCAGGTCTACCAGGTAGAGTTTCCCTGATAGCTTCAGCTCTGTCTCCATGTTCTCCTGCTTGATATTGATCAGGAAGATGCTGTGACTGCGGGAGCTGTGTTCATTCATGTCTAGAGGAAGACAAATATTACACAAGAGCCAGATTTCTTATATGGCAAATTGGGATTATTGTCCCCACCACAGTAATTAGGTTTTCGCCACTGTCAGTTTGTCTGTTTCTCTGCCAGCAACACATCTCAAACACTTATTAAAGGGGATCATAGGGATCGCATCTAGCCAGGCCTTTCAAGCGACCATGGAATATAAAAATTATGGATTTCAAAAAGAAAAGATTTTACTTTTATGTAACTGAATAACTGTAGTTATTTTAAATTTAATTCTATTTTGAAAATATTTTAAATGTCTTCTTTGTTTTAATAATTTTGGGTTGTCAGTTGAAAATGTAATGTTTTATAGTATAATATATATGGATAGTTTCGGCATTAAAATGCTTATGATAAAATTGTAGCGAGAAATGTGCATTTTATATTAAAAATTTTCATTCAGTGAACGTTATTTCCAGGATTCTTTCATGCTTTCTATCGCTGTTATGTTGGTTGCTGTGCAGATATATATTTTAGGCTACTTATATCGTTTCTGCTTTGAGTCGCTGTGCTTTTCTTTTGAAGCTGTGCAGCATTTCAATGAGTCTCCAGTGACATCATGGGATTTACCAAGGGATTCCTTTTGAAATCAACTGTAGGCCAACAGACAGGCAGACAGACAGACAGATAGATAAATAGATGTGTAACATGCATATGTAATGTACTGATTTCATTGATTATTAATGTTTTGTACGGTCTGTTCATTTTTTCATATCCTTGCCCAGAGACTACAGTGACCTCAAGTGTGTTCACATGTACATAGCACCTTAATCCTTAAAATGTATTAGCTTAATATGCAGCTACTGCTAGCTGCAAATGCCAACATTTCTAAGCGCACAGGGGCAGTTTAGTAAAGCCATGAGGGGGCCCAACCAATATTTGGAAACTATAATAAAAATATCTACGCGTAGATTAGGTCTAAAGATCATTAATACACTTCAAAGCATTACACAACTCCCGCCGACATTGAACACAACCCCAAAACGCGTTTCTACAATACTTGCCAAAATATCCTAAATAAATCAACATTTGTATGCTTTTTTTCCACATAAACAGCTAAATCCAGTGTTATTTATTTTTCAGCTCCAGTAAATATTTGATTCATTCTACAGATACATATTTTCACAAGCCTAACTGTAATCCTCGTTTGCAGATCAGAAGAACTACAAGTATGCCGCTGATTTGTATCAAGCTGCATGGTGTGGCTCTAGGGAATTGTAGTTTTTTGTTTAAAAATGTTTTATCTCTTGGAATTTGAATTCGTAAATACTTAATTTGTTGAGTCCGTTCAGGGGTTTAAGGAGATAGGAAACACATCTGTGTGATCAGATTTTAAATATCTAATTGTTAAATATTTGACAGCGAGTTGTGTTAAATGTCGGGAGTAACACTTAAAGTGTATTAATGAGATTTACGCCTAATGTACATGTAGATATTTTTATTATAGCTTCCAAATGTTACTTCGGCATCCTCATGGCTTTACTAAACTGCCCCTGTGCGCTTAGAAATGTTGGCATTTGCAGCTAACAGTAGCTCCACATTAAGCTAATGCATTTTAAGGATTAAGGTGCTCTGTACATGTAAACACACTGGAGGTCGCTGTAGTCTCTGGGCAAGGAAATGAACAGACCATACAAAACATAAATAATCAATGAAATCAGTATATTGCGTATGCATATTGCATCCCAGGTAGCCAAATTGACCTGGTCCAAACTCGCCACGCCGGAAGAACCGGAGCCAGGCCGGTTCATCGGGCCCAGAACCAGCCCGATGACGGCAGTGTTGGCAGCTGGGGCGTCATTCATCCCAAATGTCAGCTGAGTCAGGTAACTGGACGCGGCCCGGATTATTTCTTCCGGCGTGCCGAGTTCGGGCCCGTGCTGGGTCAGATCATTTTGGCTACCTGGGTGCCAGTTCACAACCAGAGCCTCTAAACTGAGCCGCATTCTGCCCTTATCTGGCCCAAGTATGTATGAATGCAAAATGAAAAGATGACAACACACTTAATACAAATAACGGTTTATTTATGTTCCATAACTTGGAGTACCAGAGTACATTCATTTTGTAAAATACAAATTCATTCATCCTCTTGTCTTATCTTACACAATGAAGTAGTTAGTAAAGCACTGGCTTACAAGATTTCTTCACACATAACCTTATTCAAAGTAGTTGCCAGAGTCAGGATATACAAGCCTGAGGCAAAACATCTTATAGGTCACAAGAAGTCTATAAAATATCACCACAAATCAAGTTCTCGCAGTGTAAAAATGCCTGAAAAATCAGAGAGAAACAAATCCCAAATAGAGTGAATACATCACCTGAAGTTCTCTTCACCAGCAACTTTTTTTTTCATAATAGTGATTTTCTAGTATAAAATCACCATATTTTTATCAGTTCATACAGTGTAGAAAAGGCAAAGTGAAAGTGCACCTTCTGACAGATAATTACTCACTTTCATACACTTCTTGTCCAGTACACTAACATTACCCCTGGACACATGGCCCAGCACCACATTTTAAGAAAGCCTCTACATTACTTAACTTTTTCTTCTCAAGAATATTCATGTTTGCTTGTTGTTGCAGAAGTGTTTTGGCTGGAGAAGCTATTTGGTGTGATGCAGGAAGAGATCAGGTTCTGAACACAGCCACATCTTGGGCACTGATCTGAAAAACATACACATATACACACACAACAATAAATTCATCAAAATACAGAAAACATGAAGAGAATCTGTTCTATCTATGGGAGGGGTTTACTCACTTAACAGGCCCTGTTCATGGCTGTTGTAAGGTGGGCTCCTTTATTCTTCCAAGACATGGGCTGGATGGCTTCTTGGAAAATAGAAGATCATAAGAGGTCAAATTTGTGCTGACACTTTACATTTCAATGATGTCTGAAAAAGCAGGAAAAAAATTAAAGCTGAGACTGAGCTATGAATAAATACAATACTCACTTCGTGATGCTCCGCAACGCCCACTTTACTTCTCACAACACCAGCTTCGGCTGCAGCAGCAACAGGCTCAACTTAGCTGGTCCAAGGGCTGGTTAAGCAGCAGTAGTTGGGTTGCTAGCAGGGCTAACAGGCATGTTAGCAGGGCAAACAGGCTTAGAAGACCTGCCCTAATACATCAGGGCCCCTATTGAGGAGAGACACAGGCTTTCCTCCCGTTCACCTTTCGTTTACACTGGCGTGCACTTTCCCATCTCATCTTGGGTGTTGCTGTTGAAGAGATTTGTGACTGATAGAAGAGTTTTGTTTGTTTGTTTTTTGATTGTTTTTTGTAATTTTCTTATAATGTTAATGCATTATTTGCAATACTATGCGCTCATACTATGAGGCTACATTATGTGATAATTATTAGGCTACATAATCTTTTGATAACCAACGTTTACATTTAAATCACTTTAAATTACTTCACACCAGTCTAGGCTTGCCATACAAACATGATATTTTTAAAGACTGGCTGTGTAGCAAAATATAAATTGCAGAAAAAAGCTAAAAGCTACTATAGAATATTCATAATAGCCTCCATTTGCAGATTCAACTGGTAGCCGAATCTCAGCCTAAAGAAGCCATGTCTGAAAGACCAAATGTGGCCCAGATTTGGCAACCATCAGCGGGCCAGAACCTGTTTTGGTTCAGGCTGCCGATTAATCCGGCTGCCGTGTCTCAGGCCGAATAGGCCCGTGTCTGTAACAGCTATATCTGGGCCAAATTCGGCAAAATTAAACAGGCCAAAACTGGCTCACATTTGGCCCCATGGAGCCGGAACCTAGCCGAGTCAGCCGACACTCGGATGCAATTGGGCCGAGTACACTGGCTACCTGGGATATCTATCTCTCTATCTATCTCTCTATCTCTCTATCTCTCTATCTATCTATCTATCTATCTATCTATCGGCCTACAGCTGATTTCAAAAGGAATCCCTTGTTAAATCCCATGATGTCACTGGAGACTCATTGAAATGCTGCACAGATTCAAAAGAAAAGCACAGCAACTCAATACAGAAACAATATAAGTAGCCTAAAATATATATCTGCACAGCAACCAACATAACAGCGATAGAAAGCATGAAAGAATCCTGGAAATAACGTTCACTGAATGAAAATTTTTAATATAAAAGGCACATTTCTCGCTATAATTTTATCATAAGCATTTCAATGCCGAAACTGTCATAAAACATTACATTTTCAACTGAGAACACAAAATCATTAATACAATGAAGATATTTAACATATTTTAAAAATAGAATTACATTTAAAATAACAAGACATCCTTTTTTTGAAATCCATAATTTTTATATTCCATGGTCACTTGAAAGGCCTGGCTAGATGCGATCTCATCGCTGTGCGCATGCGTAACCTTCATTTCTACTGAACAGCCCTAAACGGTCAAAATTGACGCTGCAGGGCTACTAAAGCGTCATAGCTTGAAGCCACGGGCCTCTGACAGAGCTGCCGAACGTGTTGCTGTTTCAATATACAATTAATATGTATGTTTTATAGGATGCAAAGACGAAAACCTAGTGAGATGGCATGCTCACTGGTTGGCAGCGAGGGACAGTTGTAGATGAGAATATGAATAAAGGTTGTGCGCTCACTTGTGACAGCGACGTGACGGTTGGCCTTGCCCTCATCAATGACATCCATCACTTCTTCAGGACTGGACACAAAACGCTCTGTACAACCCTATGAGCAGGACAAAGATTTGCATGTCATACACTGTTCATTATCATCACCAAACCTTGTACCAACCAAATGATTTGCAAAGGAAATATGCAAATATTTCCAGGGAATATTTTTTATGGATTTATTTGAATTATTTTATTTGAATTTTAATGAAATTATGTGTACTGAATTTTCCTTTCCAACATGCTACTTTTGACTATTTTTGTAGCTTTGCATGTGCTCTGATTGCACAACAGGTACTTAGAGTAAATAGCTTTTGATTTCTTTTAAGTTAAATAACAAGTGGATATAATGTTCACCTTAACAAAGGGAACCCGGTTTTTGTCCTCATGCACAGCCAGGTTGGTTTTTGACACTAGAAAAAGGAATCAAAGCTGTCAGCAATTTTATTATAGGCCTGCTGTCCCATTCAATACTGAGAACTTATTGGAAAGCAAATTAAATAATTAACTTACCGTCCAGCAAATCTCTGATTTTATCTAAATAGATTTCAAAATAAGAAACCTGAAAAGAAAAGAAACAGAATCACACAGGGAATCATGCAGTACTATTATGTGGTACGTGTCTTGCAATGTGAACAAATCCAGCAGATGAGCAATGTGACTCATCTGACTCATAGAAAAGACTTGATTTAAGTGATCACACATGGATGCACACACACCAGGTTGAGGTACCCAGACCATATGGTATGCAATGCATTCCATGCAGATTCCAGTTGGCATCGCAGTAGATTCCTCCGTGGTTCCTGGCACTGGCAGGGCCATGGATAATCAGCACAGGCCTCTTTAATTTAAAATCCTTGGGTCTAATTAATGAAACTTCCGGAAATTTCTATGTATTTCTGCACATAAAGAAGGCTGCTTACATAGCATTCATGAACACTGCAGATAAGCCGGATGTGATTGTATCCATGTGCGTATGTTGATGAATTCAAATCAATTTTAAAAGGGTAATACGCTCACACACAGACTAGGCTGCAGCGGCATTTCTTTGCTGCTACGTCATTGAAGGCTGTTCCAATTGGAAGGATCTTTCATATATGGCCAAGACATGCAGCCTTCATCTGGCACTTTTCAAAGGACAGGTAAAATGCATCCTTCCCAGCTGTATGTATCCCACAGCCCTGTGCGTGCATCTTCTTGTTCTTGCGCTGGTGTTTTCTGGTGGTTGGCAAACAGCTTTAGCTGACGACCGTCACCTTCTGAATCTTGTGCGTACAGGAGGCATAAGTCAATTTGATAGAAAAATCCTGCTGCTCTGTCAGAATTTGTCCTTAATGTAAATTTTGGTATTTTAAATTTAGGTATATTATGTAATGTTAATCTATTTCTCCTCCTTCCCCGTAGGACAAGGCAAAAAACACTTTGTCTATCTCGCACATGAGAGCAATGTGGCAAATTGACATGTCCGGTGATGTGCGTGACGCACACATGTGGTCTTGGTCGCCTGTTTCAAAGCAGAAGCCTTCATAGCCTTTGTAGCCTTCCAAGTGCAGTGCTACCAAGGACCCGTCCTTCATAGGGTGCATCCTAGGCTTTGAGAAGCACCTAATATGAATAAGGAACTACTTAAACATTGATTAATACTGAAATGCACGTAAATTTGCTTCTGCAACAGTTTAGACACACATTTGTTATGCTCATATTTCTTGAATGAGACCCTTTGTTTTTAAGCCAGTTAAGCCTGAAGTTACAATCACAATGAGAAATTGGTGATTTCGAGGAGGATAATAAGCAAAAGACGAAAAGATTCACTTTTCATCTATTCAATAGTATACGACAAAAAAGCAGACATCAGTAACAGGTTCAACGTGGGACAAAGTTGGCACTCAATCAGCACAGAGCACCTGTAACTTTAAATGATCTTATATATAATATATATTTTTGAGGGACATGAGAAAATGCTTTGAGCTCCAGGGCTGAGAGAGAATGTTATAAGTAACCTAACGTTGTTAAGACTGTGCTACATCCATAGTAATGAACCTTTTAAATATAAATTTTACAGGCACAAGCATGAGACGTGAACCACCCGTTAAGAATACCAACAAAAGGAGTAATGATCCTGAAATGCACATATAGATAGAAATGCACATTAAGTTAGATTTGCAGTATGTATTTTAGCATCACCAGTCCCTGTGGACACTTAGATAAGCCTAATAGTGCATATGACAATATGTTTATTTAACTAGGCTATCTAAAGTGTCTATGCTACGTGGCTAACGTTAAGCTACTTACATGTTTCGGATGATTCGTCATGTTTGAGTTCGGCAAATGAATCTTTTCCTGCAGAGTTTACATGTCAGCTTCTTGGGGTAATGTAAATGTAAATGTAATCCGGCATAAAGCTGCCCCAGTGACTAAGTGTCACCACCATGTGTCTGTGGTTTCAAATTAAAAGTGCTAGATGTCAGGCACAGCTCCCTAATGGACTTAGATTTTTTTTTCTTGCGACTGACCAATAAAAAAACTTGACAAAAGACTCCTCATTGACTGCCGTTTGGTCGATTATATGGGGCAGCCCTAAATGTATATTGTTATGTTTTTACTCATGCGTTTTATTTTGTGTTGATCAAAGCAGGTGGATCATATTAATCTGGTTCACAATGGAGTTGGCATCCGTTTCAATTTTCACCTTGATATGAAATTCCAGGTTCTCGTCCATGGAGTAGATGTGGTCAAAGATATCCCTGGCAATACGAGGGATGATGCCCATCAACTGGGGGTCATGGAGTTTACCCTAAAAGAAACAAAAAACACAATATTTGATGCTCAGTGGAAGACAGATCGGGGCAATAAGAGAGGAACTGTACTGAGTTCAATGATGCTGCCCACAAGAGTCTATGACAAGTTATGAAAGTGGGCGTGGCTACAGTTCATGGGCAGGGCAAACGGTTACCAGTGAAACTATATGTGTGTGTGTGTGTGTGTGTGTGTGTGTGTGTGTGTCTTTCTACAAAGTTTGGCCATATTACATGTATCCATTTGGAAATTATGCACCTTTTTGTTATAGGTCCACTCCCATTGCCACGCCCTCTTTTGGCCAATTGGCATGAACACAAACACACACCTTCACAAGCACACTCTTGACCTCCATGGCAAATTTTGGCCTCCTAGGGCAACAACTGTGGCCGCCACAGAGTGGGGAAATTTTGTGGACCAACCGACTGACCAACTGACCGACTCACCAAAAAATATTCTGAAATATTCTGTCAAAAGTCATTGTGTTTGAATTTTGTAAAGGTTGTGCTAAAAAATATAATCTGGTTATTTGCATATTTGAACATGTAAATTATTACGTACTGTATTGCACCTTGAATGTCATAAATACATTACATTAAATTTCACGGTGGCACGGCTTGTACTAAGTTCACCTATTCTTGTTCAGCTTCACTTTACACATGGATTTTGATTATTCCAACAAATTTTTGCAACAAAAACGTCTGAACAGATTCAGAGTTGTATGAAAAAGATCCAGTCTCCAGTCCAGTGGCAGCTTGACAGCAGGAGCAACATTTTGTCCTAACCTCCAAACTCACAAAGTTCGCCATGTAGTATATAGTATGTATGTTAATTGTTATTCAAGTAGCCTCATGTTTAGATTAGTGCCTTTTCCCTGTATTAGCGTGCATTGCTAGCCAGGTAAACCTAAAAGTTGTAAAATGTGTTTTTAGATCTTGCTACATTTGTGTCGAAGTTGTAGGAGTAAGCAACAATTTGGATTATTAACTTTCCCTCCTGTTTTGCTCAATATGGAGTCAGGACTAGATATTGTCTTTTGGTTTATTCAAAAAGTAATAACTATTTCAGTGGGACGGCAAGAAAATGTTTCAACTTTGCATAAGCTAGTGTGTTGAGGCCTGATTTGGGAATGACTCACCTACTTATGATGCACTCCTACACCCCTAGACAGGTGTATAACACACTTTTCTATTCTATCCCCACCACAACGTAATTTCTCTGTGTTGTCATCCAAGGCTATAGAATGACATTAATCCAAGATAGTAATTCAGCTGTATTTCCTGTTCTGTATGTTTGAACCCAGATCCCAATGAAGAGAAAAATCATCACACTGACCTCCATGGTGTGGGTCTTCCCTGATGAAGTCTGGCCATAGGCAAAGATAGTCCCGTTGTATCCTCCCAGAACATCTAAAATACACCAAGACAAATTCACAAGCACTGTAAGAGCCTAAATATATATTTTGATTATGTTCATTGTCATTTATATGGGAGACACATGTATGTCACTTCCTGTGGTTGACACATGGGGTGTGTTTTAGGTTATTTAACCGGACATTTGAATTTCCAGTGGCAATAGAGACAATGGGGGTTGAGTGAGCGCTGATATTTTCTGTTGAAGTGGATGACTGTACGAGTCACAGATGTAAGCTCACTTCAGCCTCTCTGCGGCCTCTGTTATGGATAGCAGTCGCTACAAGCACTCTACACTATGACTGGCAACACTGGTAGTGGCCTACAGCATATGAGGGGCGGCATGGCTCAGGAGGTAGAGCGGTCATTTAGTAACCAGTAGGTTCCTGGTTCGATCCCCGGCTCCTCCAGAGACCGCGCCGAAGTGTCCTTGAGCAAGACACTGAACCTTGCATGGCAGTCTCCGCCATCAGTGTGTGCTTTACAATGTACATTGTAAAGTGCTTTGAGTGGTCAGTAGACTAGAAAAGCATGATACAAATGCAGTCCATTTACCATATGATCACTTTTATTAATGAATCATATTGGTCTAGTCATTGATGTGAAGAGGGTTTACAATGGGAGAGAGCACTGACCTTTGACAATCTGCTTGGCACAGGCATCATAGACCTGCTCCTGGTCTGTGTTGGGAGGCAGGACCCGGTCGAACACATAAGGCTTCCCCTGCAGGGCAGAAAACAGAATTCCAAAGCAGTCCAATGGTTTATTATCTCTTTTTTATCTCTCTTTTTTCATCTTCTGGTGTATTAGATGTTTTATTCTTTGACCTAATAATTTTACTGGCCAGGTAAGTTCCCCTACAATTTGACATTATGAGTTGCTCCACCAGGCCACTTGAAACATGCAAAGTTATATGAAAAGTAGATAAACATTCAATATTCAACGCAGGAGAGGTGTTTCCTGCTGGTGGAAGTAAAGGAAAGGTCATAGGGTCACCCAAACCCCCCACCCAGACAAGTTTCATCCTCTAGGCAACACAAACATATCTCCAAAATTCATGGCGATCCACCCAACAGATTTGCAGATATGCTGCTCTGGGTCAAACTGCTGACAGACCAACCGAGTGACTGATATGGTGACTACAGGCCTTCGGCAATCAGGGGGGCAAAAAATTATTTTTGAGATGTTAATGTGTAAGATGAAAAATTGTAACCTGGCATCAATTCACAAATGCGTATTAGTCCAGAACCTCTCAGTTCATCTTTGATTTCCACGGGGAGTTATTAACTGTCAAAGACCAAAATGCCTCTGGATGCAATTACACAGACCCACAGCCAATCAGAGCTACACGATATGTCATGCAGTGCTGTTTGAAAATGCCTCAACGGCACTCCTCTGTTAGTTATCATATTAAACCCGCCCCATTCTTAGATCAGCCGTTGTGATTGGCCCAACCAGGGCCAGGTTGGGGGAAATCTGCCTGAACCTTCGAGGAGCCAGACCCATCTGCTATAGCAAATAAAACATGAGCTCGCAGATTGGTCTGGTTCCCAGGCTAGAAAAACCACATGAGCTTTGCTACAGCAAAGGTCATGTGGTCACCATGTTTGCTAGATTTCATCATCCAGCCAAGATGATTGTTGTCAGTGCAAAAAAAGAAAAAAAACTTGAGATTTTGTGCAATATGAATATTGTCAGCAAATTTTATGGTGCTCCACTAAATTGATTTTGAGATACGGCATCTGGACCTGATTGCTGACCGACTGACCGACAAACCGACTGACATGGCCAACCTGTAAATTCAATAGATTTAAATTTTCCTTCGTCCCATGGTCAATCAGTCTGCTGAACAATGGGAAGCACAGGAACTAATTTTGCGTCATCTATTGTGGGAACTGTGCACAGTGTGTAATGCTTTTTTTAAATTCATTTTTAAAAACTGCAGGCAATAAATCGTAGCAGGTAGCAGGTAGGCTGTGTGTTGATGTTGTATCTTGTGTGTATCCAACCACAACTGTTATTGGTCCAAGACAAATCTTTCTGCAGAGACCAATAAAGCCAACCTAACATGGTGATGTATAGGCAGGGCAAAAGGTTTAAACACAAACTTAGGAAATAAATCTAATTTTGTAGTTTATGAAGAATGTAGGTAAGTCTATATCCATTTTTCAAAATAAAAAACAAACAGATCAGGCACAGCATCTTTGGGACAGTCTTGGATTTAAAATATTATGAAACATGCAGTTATTTTCAGTTGATTTGACAATTTCAGATTTTGAGAAGATTTGGGGATAATAGGCTAACTATGTAAAATCACAGGTATGGTCCTTTAGTGACACACATTTCTCACCTCAAAATATTTTCTATCCACCCTTGTTTTCTCGTTTGCATCAAAAACGGTCATCAAGTAAAGAGTGGGAGCTGAGATTAGATAAATGGTGCAGTGAAAACAAAGAGGTTTCTTTGCTATTGACCACACCAGCATCTACGTGTGGGGGAGGAGATATTTTAATTCATACCCATTCTAAAGAAAGCCAACAGCATTTATTTATTTATTTATGAATAAATTTAAAAATGAAAGCCACTGACATTCTCATATCTCTAGTTCTCTGTCGACGCTCCACTCTCAAGCATCAACAATCCAATAATGTGTGTGTGTGTGTGTGTGTTGGGTTGGAGGGGGTGTTCGATAAGGTTCCCGTCACCACGGAAACTGTGTTCTGCTGGGAATGGCCTGCAATGATTGACTGTCAGCTGCTTCTAAGTGTTCCTTGGTAAATCAAAGGCCACAGAGAAACATGACTGCTGTTGAATGATGCAGGCATTTCTGATTCTGTCTCTCTGTAACCACTTTCACACATGCAGCTATTCCTGTATACTACAGAAATTTCCCACTGCATTCTGCATCCTGTTCTGTCCTGTCCTGAAACCAGAAGCCCAAACTCAATTATTTGCTGTGTCAAAATTTACTCTGGTCAGGCAGGAAAAAGAGAATCGAGTTTATTTGTATAATGCTTGATCACAGTTGGAGACTCAAAGGACTTCACAATGTCCACATTATGAAACAATAAATGAAAAGAGAAAAATTTAGTTTCTGTTGTTTCTTATAAATACTCCCTTTTCAGGGCTTTTACACCAGCACTACTGAAAATCTTGCGCAGTTCTTCGCAAGTTTGCAATTTTTGATGAAATTCCACCCTTTCAACAAAGTTACCTACATACTACTGCTTAGTCAAGTGGTTACTAGGTTAGTAAACTGTATGCAGACCTACTGTATGCCAACAAATAATTGCAGTGAATTAAGTGACAGCTAGTGTAGCTGTCAGGACCAATTTACTAAAACAGTTACAGCACTGGAGTGAAATTTCACACTCTACCGAAAGATGTCTTATATTTATATATTTATATAAAAATATTTTCATGGAAAAAAGACAGGAAA